>JAQZBX010002327.1:0-73093 GCA_029593785.1 Cabassous unicinctus | reverse complement strand
ATAGTAGCACTTTCAATATGGTTTAATTGGTCAGTATGTCTATCCTTGTGCCAAAACCATGCAGTTTTGAACACTGTAGCTTTGTAGTATGTTTTAAAGTCAGGTAGTGTGATTCCTCCAATTTCATTTTTCTTTTTCAATATATTTTTGGCTATTCAGGTCCCCTTGATCTTCCAAATAAATTTCATAGTTAGCTTTTCCAATTCAGTAAAAAATGTGTGGTAATTTTTATCAGGATTGCATTAAATCTGTAGATTAGTTTGGGTAGGATAGACATCTTGATGTTGAGTCTTCCTATCCATGAAAAAGGAGTATTCTTCCATTTATTTCAGTATTCTTTGATTTCCTTTAATAGTGTTGTATAGTTTTCTGCATATGAATCATTTACATCTTTAGTTAAATTTATTCCTAGGAATTTTCTTCTTTTAGTTGCTATTGTAAATGGGATTTTTTTCTTGATTCCCTCCTCAGATTGCTCATTATTTGTGTACAGAAATGCTACCGATTTTTGCATATTGGTTTTATAACCTGTGAATTTACTGAACTCATTTATAATCTTTAGAAGTTTTGTTCTGGGTTTCTCAGGGCTTTCTATGTATAATATCATGTCATCTGCCAGCAGTGAAATTTTTGCCTCTTCTTTTCCATTTTGGATGCCTTTTTAAAATCTTTTTCTTGCCTAAGTTCTTAAGCAAGTACTTCTAACACAATGTTAAATAAGAATGGTGAAATTGGGTGTCTTTGTCTTGATTCTTAGAGGGAAAGATTTTAGGATTTCACCTTTGTATATGATGTTAGTTGCGGATTTCTCATATATACTCTTCATCATGTTGAAGAAGTTTCCTTCTAATCCTATCTCTTGCAGTGATTTTTATCAGGAAAGTGCTATATTTTCTTGGATGTTTTTCTGCTTCTATAGACATGATTATGTGATTTTTTTCCTTTTGATCTTTTAATGTGGTGTATTACATTGATTTTCTTAAATTGAACCATTCTTGCATACCAGGGATGAAATCCACTTGGTCATGTTGTATAATTCATTTGATGTGTTGTTGATTACAATAATCAAGTATTTTGCTGAGGATTTTGGCATTTAGGTTCATTAGACAGGTTGGTCTATAGTTTTCCTTTCTCATGGCATCTTTGTTTGGCTTTGGTATTAGGGTGGTGTTGGCATTGTAGAATGATTTAAGCAATGTTTCCTCCACTTCTATTTTGTTTTAAGAGTTTAAGCAGGATAACTGTTAATTCTTTCCCGAATGTTTGGTAGAATTCACATGTGAAGCCATCTGGTACTAGGCTCTTCTTAGCTGTGAGGTTTTTGATGACTAGTTTTATCTCATTACTTGTGATTGGTCTGTTGAGTTCATCAGTTTCTTCTTTAGTCAATGTAGGCTGTTTGTGTGTTTCTAAGAATTTGTCCATTTCCTCTAAGTTATCTATCTTGTTGGCAAACAATTTTTCAATGTGTACTTTTACATACTTTTTATTTCTGTGGGGTCAGTGGTGATATCTCCTTCCTCGTTTCTACTTTTATGTATTTGCATTTTTTCTTTTTTTTTCTTTGTTAGTCTAACTAAGGGTTTGTCAATTTTGTTAGTCTTCTCAAAGAACCAGCTTTTGGTTGTTGTTTTTTTTATTTTCTAGTACTTTCTTATTTTCATCCATTTGCCCCATGGTACCTAAATCCCATCTCAATAAAGGTAGAGAGGACATCACCATCACAGAATTCTCAGGATTGGGGAATGGATGATGGACTAGAGTAGGCAACAGTTGTTCTACTGTAGATTTGTTTTCATCCTCTCAATGGAAGAACTTTTATCATGCATGTGGAGGTAGTGACCACTGGAGGTTCTGAAGGGAGAGAAAGAAGAAATACAGATGCAATTTGGAGGAATTATCCTGAATGACATTGAAATAACAAATATAGGCTATTGTATATCATGTAATATCTTGCAAAAATGTGCAGGAGAGAGTGTAAACTATAATGTAAATGATAATCATCACTTACTGGCAATGCTCCAAGATTTATTCATCAATTGTGACAAATGTACCACACTAATGAAGGATGTTGCTCTTGTGGGAAAATGTGAGAGGGCTAGGGGGTGGGGCATATGGGAATTCCCTATGTTTTTTATGTAACGTAATTTTCTTTAAAAAAATTAAAAAAATAAATTAAAAAACAAAGCCACTCCACAGCCACAGTAACCAACACAGTTAAGTAATGGCATTAACATAAAACAATGAAATAAAATAAAACATTCAGAAACAGGCCCATCATCTAGCCAACTGATTTTTCTATCCCTCCTTTATTTTATTATTTTAAAAAATATATATTTTTATCACAGAAATTGTGAAATTACAAAACAATCATGCCCATGTGTGGAATTCCCATACAACAGCTGTTCACCAAAATGCCACACAATTGTGGAATATTTGTTACAGATTTTGAGATAATATCAACAGAATATTTCCACTAACTATGGCTCATGGTGTACATTTGGCATATTTTTTCCATACCCCCTGATGATTAACACATGACTAACTACATCTTTGGCATTGATGCAGGAATATCACAGTATTGCTGTAAACTCTAGTCCATAGGTTACATTAATTGTATTCTTCACATACTTCACCACATTCCCACCACCCTACAATAAAAATGTATATATGTTTTAGTTCACAGAAGGACATTCTTGCATGTGTACTATCAACCAGAATTCTCATCCACCTCTGGATTCGCTGTGATATTCAGTCCTTAGATTATTCCCTAGCTTTCTTTCAATTGACTTTTACATCCTTAAACCACCCTTTTCAGCCACAATCCCATTTATAAACAAGCTCCATTAGTTCTTCTCACTATTTTGTGTTACCATTAACTCTATCCACTTCCATAGTTTTACAGTCAAGCTAATTAAACTTCTACATAGACTAAGCAGCAGTAGTCATTCTCAACCCTCCTCTTACCTCCTAGTAACTAATAGCCTAGGTTTTAACTCCATGCATTTATTCATTGTATTTGGTTCATATTAGTGAGACCATGCAATATTGGTACTTTTCTGTCTGGATTATTTCACTGAACATAATGTCTTTGAGATTCTTCTCTGTTATCATATGTGCTCCAATTTCATTTCTCTTATTGCTATATTATTACATCATATGTATATATTACATATTGTTTATCCATTCTTTGGCTGATAGACCCTTGGGTTGTTTCCATCCTTTGGCAATTGTGAATAATGGTGCTGTGAACATTGATGTACAAATGTCTGTTTGCATCACAGTTTTCATTATTCTGAATATATTCTTAGTAGAGGAATTGCTGGATCTTATCGCAGTTCTAAATTTAACTTCCTGAGGAACTGCCAACTGTATTCCACAGAGGCTGTGCTTTGTTAATCCCACCAACAGTGAAGGTGTGTTCTTATTTCTCCACATCCTCTGCAACACTAATTATTTTTTGGTTTTTTTTTTTTTAAATAAGGGCCATTCGATGTGAGATGATATTTCACTATCGTTTTTGTTTGCATTTCCTAATAGCTTGTAATATTGAAAATGTTTTCATATACTTTGTAGCAATTTGTATTTCCTCTTTGGATAAATATCTATTTAAGTCTTTTGCCCATTTTAAAATTGGATTGCTTGTTTTTTTATTGTTGAGTTGTACAAACTCTTTATGCAAAATGGAAATCAAACCATTATTGGATATGTGGTTTCCAAATATTTTCTCCCATTGAGTGGGCTGCATTTTCACCTTCTTGATGAAGTCCTTTGAATCACAAAAGTGTTTAGGTTTGAGAAGGTCCCATTTATTCATGTTTTCTTCCATTTCTCTTGCTCTCTGTGTAAGGTTAAAGAATTCACCACCTATCACCAGGTCTTGAGGATGTTTTCCTACATTTTCCTCCAGGAGTTTTATGTCTCTAGCTTTTCTATTAAGCTCTTTGACTCATTTTGTGCTAATTTTTTATAAGGTAGTGGTCCTCTTTCTTTCTTTTTGCTATGGGTATCCAGTTTTCCACGTACCTTTTGTTAAATACACTATTCTGCCCCATATGTGTGGGTTTGAAAGCCCTATCAAAAATCACTTGACCATAGATCTAAGAATCTGCTTCTGAACCAACAATTCAGTTCCATTTGTCTATGTGTCCGTCTTTATGCCAGTACCATGCTCTTTTTTCCACTTTGCCTAGGTAATATGATTCAAAATCTGGAAGTGAGAGTCTTCCAAATGCCATTTTCCTTTTAAAGATGTTTCTGGCTACTTGGGGCCCCTAATCCTTCCAAATAAATTTAATAATTGTGTTTTCCATTAATTTAAAATATGTTGGTGGAATTTTTATTGATATTGTATTGAATCTATTTATGAATTTGGGTCGAATTGATATCTTAATGATATTTAGACTTCCAATCCATGTGTATGGAATGTTCTTCCAAATATTTAGGTCTTTTAAAATTTCTTTTTGCAATGCTTTGTAGTCTTCTGAATTGAAGTGCTTTACTGTCTTGGTTAAGTTTATTCCTAAGTCCTTGCATGCCTGGTATAAAACCTAATTGATTATGATGAATAGTTTTTAAATATGTTGTTGTATTCTATTAGCAAGTATTTTCTTGAGGATTTTTCCATCTGTATTCATTAGAGAAATGGGTCTATAATTTTCTATTTTATATTTGTATCTTGCTTTGGTGTTATGACATATTGGCTTCATCGAATGAGTTGGATAGCATTAATTCTTGTTTAATCTTTTGAAAGAGCATGAATAAGATTGGCATTAAATCTTCTTTGAATGCTTGGCAGAACTCAACTATGAAACCATCTGGTCCTGCAATTTTCATTTTGTTTCAATGTCTTGACTTGTGAATGGTTTCTTGAGGTTTTCTATTTCTTCTAGGATCAATGTAGGTTGCCTTACATTCCTAGGAATTTTTCCATTTCATCTATATTGTCTAGTTTGTTAGCCTACAGTTGTTCAGAGAATCCTTTTTTGAATTTTTTTATTTCTGTGGTGTCAGTAGTAATGTCCCTATAATCATTTTTTATTTTATTTATTTGCAGCTTCATTCTTTTATTCTTTGCCAATAAGAACCAACTTGTGGTTGTTAATTCTCTCTATTGACTTATTGTTCTCAGTTTCATTCATTTGTGTTCTGATCTTTGTTATTTCATTCCTCATACTTGGTTTCGGAGTACTGTGCTCTTCTTTTATTATCCCTTTACCTGCATAATTGGATCATTGAGTTTAGCTCTTTCTTCTTTTTAATTTAATCATTAGGGGATATAAATTTCTCACTCAACACTGCCTTTGCTACATCCCATAGGTCCTGATATGTTATGTTCTTATTTTCATTCATCTCATTATATTTATTGATTTCTCTCACAATTTTTTCTTTGACCCACTGATTATTTAACAGTGTGTTTAATCTCCATATATTGGTGAATTGTTCCTTTCTCTGCCTATTGTTGATTTCTAACTTTATTCCATTATGATCAGAGAAACTGTCTTGCACAATTTTGATCTTGTTGAATTTATTGAGATCAGTTTTGTGACCCAACATATGATCTATCCTAGAGAAAGATCCATGAACTCTCAAAAGAATATATATCCTGCTGTTTTCTGGTGCAATGTTCTGTATATGTCTATTAGGTTTAGTCCATTTATCATTTATTCAAGCTCAGTATTTCTTTGTTGATCCTCTGCCCATATGTTCTATCCAATGCTGAGAGTGGTGTATTGAATCCCCAACTATTATTGCAGAGATATCTAGTTTCCCCTTCATTTTTGCAAGTATTTTCCTAATGTACTCAGGGACATCTGGTTAAGTGAATAAATATTTATGATTGTTATTTCTCCTGGTAAATTGCCCCTTTTGTTAATATATAATATCCTTCCTTGTTTCTAATAACAGTTTTGATTTTTGGTTTTAAAATCTATTTCATCTGATATAAGAATAGCTAGTCTTTTTATTTTTTATATTTGGTTACTGCATATGTTGAATATCTTTTCCCAACCTTTCACTTTGAATCTATTGATATCTTTGGGTCTAAGGTGAGTCTACTGTAGACATATTACAGATGGCTCATATTTTCTTAACCATTCTACCTGGCTGTGTCTTTTGAAAGTTGAGTTTAATCCATTAATGTTCAGTGTTATTACTGAAAAAACATTTCTTATTTCACACATTTTGACCATCAGGTTTTATCTATCATATTTTATTTTCACCACTCTTTTTACACTTTTAGATAATTTTACTGATATAGTCTTCATTTCTAGACTTTCTTTCAAACATCTTTCTGGCTGTAGCACTCCCGTCAGTATTTCCTACAATGCCAGTCTCTTAGATACAAGCTGTCTCAGTTTCTGTGTATCTGTGAATATCCTAATTTCACCCTCATTTTTGAGTCAATCTTGCCAGATATAAGATTCTTGGCTGGTAGTTTTTCTCTTGCAGTATCTTAAATATCTCATACCCCTGCCTTCTTGCCTCCATATATTCTCATGAGAAATCAGCACTTAATCATATAAGATATCCTTTGTTTGTTATGCATTGATTTTCTTTTGCTGCTCTTAGAATTCACTTTTTGTCTTTGGCATTTGACATTCTGATTAATAAGTGTCTCAGAGTTGGTCTATTCTGATATTTAGATGGGCATACATTGTGTTTCTTGGAAATGGATATCTATGTCCTTTAATAGGGTTGGGAAATTTCTATAATTATTTCATTGAATATTCCGTCTGCCACTTTTCCATTCTCTTCTGCTTCTGGGACACCCATGACATGTATATATCTGTGTATCTTGCTGTCATTTATTTACCTGAAATCCTGTTCATTTTTTTCCCCATTCTTTTCTTTATCTGTTCTTTTGTATATTTGCTTTTGGAGGCCATGTCTTCAAGATAACCAATCCTTTCTTCTGCCTCCTCCAATCTGCTGTTATATGCCTCGAATGTATTTATTTATTTATTTATTACGCATTCCAAAAACACTTGCAGCTGCCCTGAGAGGCTGAAGGAGTACTGTCCCTTGGGCCTTAGCTTGTCACATGACAAGGCATGTGACTCTGTTTCCTGGTCTTTCCCTTCTCTTCCAGTTTTCATTGATTTCAGTTTCAAGCTGCTCTCTCTGTGCTTATTTTTTCCCTCTGCATGCATGTAATTTTCTTATATAGGACCCAATAATAGATTAAAACACATCCTGATTGAGGTTGGTCACCTTAACTGACTTTACTTTATCAAAAGGTACTAATTAACATTGGTTCACATCCACAGTTAAACATTTATGCAACCTAAGCATCTTTTAAAATATAAAATAAATAAATAAATAAATAAATAAACAAAGAAACAAAGAAACAAAAAGGCCATGTTTTCTTGGGTACCATCATACCATATAACTGATAAAAATTTAATATCCAGAATATATAAACAGCTGGTATAATTCAACATCAAAAATAGTAATAATCCAATTTAAACATGAGCAAATGAAATGAATAGATTTTACTTCAAAGATATCCAAATGGCCAGTAATCACAAGAGAAAATGCTCAAAATCACAGTTCATTAAGAAAATTCAAATAAAAACCACAGTGAGATACTACTTCATACCTATGATGTTATCTATTATTAAAAAACAGAAAATTTCAAAGATTGGTAAAAATGTAAAGAACTTGGAACTCTTATACTTTGCTTGTGTGACTGACTGTAAAATGGTACAGACATTGTTGAAAGCAGTTTGGCAGTTACTAAGAAAGTTAAAAATAAAATTTACAAATGAATGAGCTATCTTAATTCTTGGTATTTATCCAAATAATTGAAAGCTGGGATTCAAATAGATATATGTACAACTATCAGCATAGTAGCCAAAATATGGAAGCACCTCAAGTCTCCAAAAAAATGAATGGTAAACAAAATGTGGAATATACATACACTGGGATATTATAAAGACATGAAAGGGAATGAATATTTGATTCATGTCCTTCCTGGATTAACCTTGCAGACATCATGTTGAGTAAATTAAGACAGACACAAATAAATGAAAATTGTGTGATTTCACTTAAATGAAATTACTAGAATAGATAAATTCAAAGAGAGATAGAGCAGAATACAGGTTACCAGGGGTCATAGTCAGGAATGGAATAGGGAGTTCTAGCTTCCTGTGTACATGATTCATTTCACTTCTGAAAATATTAGAAAGACCCTATTCACAATACACACATTGGTATAATAAATAAATAAACACCATGTCTGTATCATCTACCTTTGACCAAGTTTTATCATATATACTTTATTTATTAAAATAAGTATAACAAATAAGTTATGTTTCTATTGACTCAAACCTCTCCTTTTTCATCTAAAGACAAACATTATCAATTTCATTAACTTTTCGTGTTTTCCAAAACTTTACTACATTTACTATTATGTAATTGGATACAAACTAGATAGGTAAATAGATAAATGATAGGTTTTTCCTAATTTTGTTGTTTTATAATTTGTTTTATTTAATTAATAAAATGTGTGTCATTTTGCTGGGTTTTTTTTTCTGCTCAGCAGTAAAATTTTGAGATATACTCTTTCTCTCTCTCTCTCTCTCTTTCTCTCTCTCATTTCTCTCTCTCTCTTTTAAATTTGAAGGCAGCTTCACCTTTTATTTCATAGATATGATCATTTGTTGAATTGAAAGCATTGAGAATGAGAATGAGGTTCTGGTACAAAATCTGAATAAAAGGCCAACCATTCCCCACTCCCCCATGATCACTAATAATAACTAGTTCATCATTCCAGATGTAAGACATTTCACATATCACAGGAGAAGATGCTTAACAACATTGTTAACTTTAAAAATTCTGCAGGAAGGCCTTTATTGGCAAATTATAAGTTTTTACTAAAACTGATGTAGTTTACACTTGATTAATAATCACAAAAGATGTTAGAGAATGACAAATTAAAATGTACCTTATGTTTTTGTTTTATTTTTTGTTTCGTTTTGTTTTGCAATCTGAGATAAACCCAGGTGTCCTTTACTATAGAATGCAAAGAAGATACCCATGAGGCAACCTCACTGCTATTCATAACTAGATCTTAGAAAACGTTTCTTCCAGGAGAATGCACATATTTTCAAGTTAGTATCACACTTAACATGTAACTTAAAGTTAGGAAAGAAACTTTCTGGAAGTCACAGTTTGTTTCCATCTCAAATTTGGAAATAAATATTTGTCTTATCGGTCTCACCTGGAGAGGAAGAGTTCATTGGTCTAGGCTGTACTACAGAGGCTATCCAACAGCCAACCCCAGGCCTGGCCCTTTGTTGAGCATCTCCATTAGAGGTGTCTAGTGTATGGGCAGAATGTTTCCCTTTTGATCAAAATCATCAAGTGAAATGACTCTGGAGTCTTCTCAGGTCTTCCTTCATTCTCTGTAAAAATGCACCATCAACTTTGCATTGTACAGAAGGGTAAGCATCCAGTCCTTCCAAGCCAGGGAGAAGATGCTGAAGAACCAGCAGAAAGAAGAGGACTGGCTTCTGTAGCTGGCCATCATGTGGCTGAAAGACAGACTGCAGGATGTGGCCTTAGAACAGAATAATTCTCTACTATGTCAGAGGTAGATGTTTCTAGAAATGTTAGGGTTTCTCTCTTTCCATATGCTTGGGGGGTAAAAAAAGTAAAGGAAAGGAGTGAATGGTTTTATCAATCCAGCAAAAATCAGGGAAGATAAAATAGGATGTCATTTCACTTCAAGGCAGTAAAATAACTAATCCCAACATACAAAATAGCAATTTTCTCCAGGAAGCCTGTTGAAAAGGGTTTGGTGGTGGCACTTATCCACAATTTGAAAAAGTTTAGGTATAAGATAAAATGACTAATCTCCCTGAGTCTATGCATAATGATAGTAAAGAGACACTTTATTATGATATATATGAAATGTGTCAGAGAGGAAAGAAAATGGAAAATATCAGAATCATTGGAAAGGTACCCAAGGTTGCTCTTCATTCTGGTCTAATTTTTTTTCTACTTATTCTAGACTTTATTTATTTTTAAAATTTTATTTATTTTAAGGAAAGTTTAGGTTATATAAATATTACATAAACAATTTGGAGGATTCCCATATACCCCACTCCCTCCCCCTCCTACACTTTCCCAACATTAATAACCTCCTTCATTAGTTTGGTACATTTATTACAATTGATGGACACATATTGAAGCATTGCTACTTGTTTGAGCAGGCATTTGACAGATATTTTCAGAACTAGTTTCTTTTAGACTTGGTGTAGGTATAAAGTTTTCCTATTATCACTTTTCAAGAGAATAATAAAATTGAACTCCTCTGATAAGCCAACCTCCTATGATTGCCTTTGATCACATTGTCACATCCTGAGATTTTCACAAGGACAGGGACATTACTCCCTGAGAGCTGGGCCACGACTAGCATTCACACAAAGTTGTTTGCTGATGAAGGCTGTCAGTATTTTTCAGAAGTTCATGCATCAGAAGACAACTTTTGATATTGCTACTTAAATATGAATGCATTGCTGCAGCTCTACAAGAGGCAATTTTTGCCTGAAAGGACTATTATTTAGAGGCTGCAGAGTTTGAACACAAATACACAAAGGTCACAAAGTTCAGTACCACACTTTCAAGTGAAAGGCTTTGTTATATTAACCATTTCCTGACTCTTCTTTATCAAATTGGTCCCTTTTTCTATCTTCAAAATATGTTAATTAATTTGATTTATTTAAAAGTCAAGGGTCTTGTGGCTTCAATTATATCCCTGGATATAGCATTGCAAAGGAATTAATTTTATTATTGAAATTACTTTAATTAATGCTTTTAAATGTCCTTTTTGTAAAATGAAAGGAGAGTTCAAGCTAGACTTGTTACAATGATCATGTCCACCCTCCATCCCTCTCTCCCTCATTCTTTCCCTCCCTCCTCCCCTTCTTTCCTTCCTGCTTTCTTGTCTTCCTGCCTTCCTCCCTTTATGCCTTCCTCCCTCCCTTCCATTCTTCCTTCCTTCATTCTGTCCCTCCTCCCTTCTTCCTTTCTTGATCTCTTTCTCTCTCTCTCTCTCTTACTGTCTTTCTTTCTTTCTTTTGCCAAATCCCTCTATTCAATGAAGGCAACATTTGTGGAGATCCCGTCCTCAACCTGTGGCAGAGAACAAAAGGAAGATTTGCATCACCCCCAGGAGAAAAGGGTGGGCTGTGGGATTTGTCAGGAGATCTCAGATACTGAATACCCACTCCCTTACCCAAGGCCTTTCAACAGGGTGAAGCCCAGAGAGGCGGAGCACTAGGTGGAAGGAGCCCTCTGCATGGCCATATCTATAGTATATTCCGTTCTGCAAATTACACAGGACCACCCATTTGTGGAATCGTTTTCTGACCAGAGACAGGGAGTTAGGGATGACAGCACACTGAAGAATGGCTCACACAATTCCTTATACATTTTCCCTCCTCCTGTGTGCAGGGCAGGTGTAAACTCCTCTGAACCATGCGCCAGGGATTGAAGCATGAGAGGGGAGAAGGGGATATTTGTCTATTAAACAGCAAAGAGTGCCTATTTGATCCATTACCAAATCTATTGATCCTTTGCCAGGGGTGGAGAAAATCACAAACATGTGCCAGTCGACTGGGGTTGGAGGCGGGTTGCTGACTGCTAAACAATAGTGTGGGTAGACCCCTCCCCACCCCATATTTCTGGCTCACACAATCCCTTAGAGTTCTGACTAACTTTAAGAGCTGGTAATGAGAGAAACACAACACACAGGGAAATCAAGTTGGTGGTTCCAAGACTGGAATTCTTCCTGCTTCTTTCCACA
Organism: Cabassous unicinctus; assembly: GCA_029593785.1. Taxonomy (NCBI): domain Eukaryota; kingdom Metazoa; phylum Chordata; class Mammalia; order Cingulata; family Chlamyphoridae; genus Cabassous; species Cabassous unicinctus. The sequence goes on along the minus strand of JAQZBX010002327.1, from coordinate 61,281 downwards.
TACACATCAAAGTGAGAAATGCAACTCCTTCTCATTTCAGGGTGGTAATTAAGAGCCCAAAATACTCAGGGCCAGCCTCACAGGTTACTATGATCAGCCTGAACACTTAGGGAGTCACTTGAAAGAACTAAGATTGTTGTGGCACCTAAGAAAATTGGGACACATGTTCCTCATAATAAAAAAAACTCTGAAGACCCACTCTATTATAATACATTTGCAAACATATTAACTTGCATATTAATATAATGAGTGAAACTTCTTTGGATTTACAAAAATTTTCTTTCTAATCTTTTCATCATAAAGAAGTATAAAACCTTCTTTTTAGGATGTCTATAAAGTTGTAGATCTTTTCTTTCTCTGCTTTTTATGCTAATATCTAACTTGTCCACTTTTGTTATGAGCAGGTCAAGAAGTCATCTCGCTCCTCGACTTCCATCTGTATCCCCAAGGCTCTGTCCTTCAGGTGACCCACTCTGAGAAACAGCTCTGTAGATTGCTGTGGATCTTTTAGCAACAAGCTCAGATGTGTGGGCACTTTGGTAAGTGTCAGCACTGATGACAGAGCTGATGCCTCCAGTGAAGGAGTCTGAGTTATCCAGTTTTCTGAGGTTAAGATGGATGGCCTGGTACTTCCCTGCTCTTCTTTACTTGGAATCATTGCTTCTTTCAATCTGCTGCCAGGCTGGAGGTGAGGTGCATTGTTCTACAAAGTCTGTAGCCTTAATTTTGCTTTTTAAAGGATGACACTACATATCCAAACTGGGACCACGTGTATGGGAAGCAAGTATTCAACCACTGAGCTACATCCCCATCCTAAGGGTGTAGCTCTTGAGGTAGTCTGAACTGAATAATTTTCAGACTGTTCTGGGCAGGGGAAGGTGGTGCAATTCCAAGGTGGAAAGTGGCCTTTCTGGCCCTCCCAGATACATGCTGTAGCACCAAGCCACCGTTTAAGCCTTACTGAGTTGCCTAGTGACAACGTGAGGACCAGATATAATTCTCTTGATTGCTATAGATTAAGTTCATATATTTAAACTAAATGCACTTTTTGTTTGTTTTTGTTTTTCTTTTAATGCAAACAACAATGTAGTTCAAATATTTTGTACATTTTGTTTTGCTCAATTATAATCATCTCTCTAGTTTATCTAGTTCACTTACATTATAAGTTGAATGCCCTTTTTTTCTCTACAGAAATAATGTGATCTTTGCCAAATATATTGTGTTCTGAAAAGTGCATGTGTTTTTTTTTCCTGGGCTTTATAAAATATTTTTTTCATTTTTCAGTTGCCTATCATGCAATGTTATTCTGCCTTCATCTATACAGTTAAGTATGTTTCCCGGCTGTATTGTAGCCTTTCTGGAGCTAACCATTAAATTTTCCAGTTCCATTGGACTTTCTTAGGTTTTGCTGAACAACACACACCAACATCTTTACTGGGAGAATACATGATGCTTGGACTGAAAATTTGTATGACACTTTATATTTCTTTCAAATTTCTATATTAAATACTTAGCATTATATTCTCCTTTAACAGCTAAATGTTTGCTCATTTCACTTATTTTGTAAATCTAAATTCTTGACAAACATATGTCTTTTTATTCCTTCAAAAATATCTTATGTTAATGGTAAGGAGAATTCTGCAGAAAAAAAAGATATGAATTTCTATTCAAGGTATTACACTTAAAGTATTGTTGATTGTAGACTTATTGAAATAAATCCCCCATCATGTGTGTTCATCATGACTGCATTGAAAATTAAAAACAACTTTTGAACCACAGATTTTCTTAGTAGTTTTGGCTAAAGAGCTTTGATAATTACTTGCTTAAAATATCTGGTGGAGGTTATAAACAGCTTGTGTAGATACATGACAAATTCCATCAGAGAGAAGACACTATAAGTTAGGGTCCTTTGAAATGCTAGAAATAAGCATTTTAAAAGCACATGAACCTAATATCAGAAACAAAGTATTACTTCAAAAGGTTCATCAATAGTGTCAGTATATGTGAGGAATGAATGAGTAAACATGAAGATAAGCTAATAGCAATAATCAAACTGAAAGAATGTTTAAAAAAGAAAAGAATGGGAATGGGAAAAAAAATTATCCAAGACTTGTGAGATAGTATTGCACAATTTAATATACATGTAGTTAGGGTTCTACAAAAAGAGTAGTGAGGAAATGTAGCAACAGAAGAAATGCTTAGGGAGATAATGGGCAAGAATTTTCCAAAAATAAGAAAAGATATCAATTCATGGGGCAAAAATGAAAGCGAAATCCCAGAAAGGATAAAAACAAAAACATCTCAATCAACCATAGAACACATGTAGATTCATCAGTCATTGTTGAAGAACAAATATGAGTATACAATAGCAAAGCAGTCACAGGAAATACATATCAATATAGTACAAAAAACATAATTATTATAAAAGACTTGCCATCCATTATTTTCGAAGCTAGAAGAAAATGTAAAGATATACTTAAAATAATGAAGGATAATGCATTCAACACCCACTGAAAACAACTTTTCAAAATTGGAACAAAATTAAGACTTTTTTAGAATATTAACTAACACACACACTCAGAGAAATAATGTATTTGTGGGCAGACTTGCATTTTAAAACTTATTTAGGCCAGAGCATGAAAACAGAAGGACACTAAAGATACACATAACTGACAATGAAAATGAAAAAAAATGAAGGTAAATTTGTCAAATATTTGATTTTTAAAATGTTAATGACTTTTAAAATAATTCCCTTGAGCAATAACAGATTGATTATTTGCTGGGTTTAAATCATATAGAAATGCACAATTTATGGCAAAAATAACAAAACAGAAAAGATGAATAGAATCTCTACTACTTCACGGTTCTAGTGTTATAAGTTATGTGGTATATTAATTTAGGTGATAAATTAGTTAAACATACACTAATCTCTAAGGCAACCACTAAAAAGAGTGAAAACCAAAATTACAAACATAAGGGATTAAGGCAAGGAAATCACCAGCCATCCACAAATATTAATAGGATATAAGAAAATGTTATATAAAAAACTTTCATTTGTTAAATGTGATAATTTAGAAGAAATTCACGATTCCATATGTATTTGGCATCTGCAAAAATGGATAATCTCTTTAGTCTTATTTCTCCTAAATAATTGAATTTTTCCTTAAAAACTTTCTAAATGACAAAAAAATCTGAACTTGTTTTTAAAATGTAAAACCCTCACCTTTCCTTCAGACTGGAATGTGGGTAGAAGGCTGTGTGACACCTCTACAACCCTGCAGAAGTGTACAACATCTTGGGAGATAGCAGAGCAACCTCATAAGAGAAATTTGTGTCCCAAGATTACCTCGATGGAAAGAGCCATCCACAAAGCCTAGTCAGCTAAAGTCTACATGGTCACAAACAAGGACTACACTTTATCCTTTGTTGGAACGCTCTGTTTCTGAAATACTTTGTTACACCAAACAGTCTATACTTGACAAATACAGGTTCTCTTCCCTGTCCAATCACATACCTGAAAAATTACTTTCCTTTACAAAGTTCTTTCTTTCAAAAATAGGTCTACTCACGTATATTTAACATTTAACAGCTGTCTCGAAAATTACACTTTTCTATTAGCAGCTCTACTGAAATCTGCCAGCAACATACCCATTTAAACAATCTCTGTATTTGTTAATACTTTTTAATCAATTAAAGTTATATGTTATATGTTTTCAATTCTGGTGAGTAGTATAATTTTGTAGAAACTATGTCCTGTATAAATTTGTGATTATATTTAATTGTAGGTTTGTGAAGAGAGTGATAATATAAAACTGATGTATAGCAGTATCACTGCCCCCTACATTGAGATGAAAATCAGAAGATAAGGCAGAAGTCGAAGTAATAGAAGAACTGAGATGATGTCTTATATAAATTGGTGAATAAGAATGTGAGCTCTAAAGTCAGTCTTACAGAATTCAAATTTGAGTCTGACAATAAACATGGATTTAAAAACATGTTGTGCTCCAGTTTCAATATCTGTAAAATTCAACCATACAAATAAATTTATTGAAGCACTCTATAGTATGCTGGGGATTAATTATTGACAAAAATCTTACATGCACTGAGGAAACAGATTAAACAAAAGGTATAATCAAAATATATACATGTTTGATGACGGTAACTGCTATAGAAAACAAATGCAGCATTGATGAAGGATGGGGCATGTGTCCAGGTGCAATTTTAATAAGGTGGTAAGCGATGGTCTTATGAGAAGAGGATGATAAAAGATCTAGTCAGCTATCTGGGGAAAAGGAATTTTAGGAAGAAGAAAAATTGGAAATATTCAAGGCAGCATCAGAACTCATGTGAACAGTTCTAAAGATGATAAAATAAGGTGAGTAGGTCAGTGTGGCTGCTCCAAAATGAATGTAATGGGCACAATGATGAATGTGATGATTTCATAGAAGTAAGGAGTTGCGGCAAGATCAGGTTAGAAATGTAGGCTCTTGGAAAAATTTTGATACTTGCTCTTAATTTTACGTCGTCTTGTAGAGTTTTTGAAGGGAAGTAACATGATACAACCTACGTTTTAGCATTATCACTGTCCCCTGCATTGATATGAGGCTCAAAGGAGATAAGAAAGAAGAGGAAGACAATTTAGAAAACTGTGGCAAAAATGTAAGAACTTAAGGATAGTCTTTGGCTAAGGTGGTAGCAGAGCAGGGACTGAGTATTAGTAACAATCCAAATATATTCTGCACAGAGAATCAATATAATATCTCAATAGAGTAGATTTTAGGTGTGCAATATAGAGAAAATTCCAGGATGACACAAGTTTTTGCCTGAACAACTAGGAGCTGGCTTCTCATTACCTGAGATCAAAATTTAGATATTGCAAGTATCTACCTGAAAGATATCTTGTGAAGATAATCTATGAAAATTATTTGCCTGAAAACCTTTTAATATTGTCTGAAACTAAGTAGGTGCTCAGTAAATAAAATCTATTTTTTACCATTATTATATAGCATTAATCAAATACTTACAAATATATTTATCATATTTTGTCATGCTCATTCCAGTCTTATTTTCTTTATCATTTTTAAAATAACTCAAGATTTACAATGCATAGAATTTTGAGCTACCACCATAAACAAAAGGATTTTGTCTTAAAAATACTTCAGACTACAACTTACATAAAATATGATATGTGCTGATTTGAATAAGGAAAGTAGAAGGACAATGTAAACAGTGTTTTCACATTGCCCAAATTTTATATTACATTTATTTAATAACGTCATAAATGATTTCTAAAATATGTTAAAAGAGAACAAGGAAGTCTGAATTTAATTATGGTATAAGCAATTCCTGATCTTAATACTGTCTATAATGTTAGAGAAACTGTTGACAATCATTGTCAACAAAAACCAAAAGGACACATTTTCTAAATAATAGAAATGTGTATAAATCAAAGAAAGGCCAGCACAGTTCATGAAAAGGACACAAAAAAATCAAGTCCCTATAAATATAAGAAAAAGCACAATGCATATATAAGAAGAGAGAATAATTTTAAAAGTACAGTATTAACAAAAATAATGTTTATCAAAGGCAAATGATTGTAAACAAAGCAAAGAGAAATTGTAACAAATATATTCTAGAACACACAGATCACAGAGCAAAATAAATATTAATAGAATAATTAATACTGTTAAGTTATTAATTTCATAGCAATTCAGGATGTAGGGGTTATAAAACAGAGTTTAATTATTTGAGTAAATTAATAAACAGTGATGAATTTGTGAGAATTTATTAAAAATGTAATGATATAAAATAGTTTGAACTTTAATATTTCAAAAATCATTTAAGAAAATAAGCACATGTGATACTATAATTAAAACATAAATATAAATAAAAAATACCATTCACTTGAAGGCAAAAATGTATCTAACAATTGCTTAAGTTTAAATAAAAATAATAAATACAGGAACATGAAAAAAACATACTTTCTTGAATATATGTTGAATAGTAGCAAAATTAAAACTGCAATTCTAGATTATGTAGAGGTACTTTTAACAAGAAATATTAGTTAATGCTTAAAATGTACAGGGTTTTTATATGGAATAATGGAAATGTTTTGGTACATTTCATATATAAGATTATTCAAGCACACCCTGAACAAAGTTATCAAAAATGATTGGGATAAGTCTATTTTATTTAATAATTCAAAGTATTTTCCAGATTTTCTTCAATGTTCTCATACACATTTTCGATAACACAATTCTATCATTATATTTCACTTTGCTCTAAGATCAAATATTGAAGTGCTCTTTTTCTTGTTTTAGCATTTTGCTTCTTTATGAATAAGATTAGCCAAAAACATTCATAAAGTACCAGCAAAAATTCTCATAACAAAACTACTGCAAGTTCAAAACTTTGAAGAAATGTAAGCATTCTGATGATTATGGTCAAAACTTTTTAGAATTACATTAAATTCTTTCAATTTTTCATATGATTTCATCTTCAAAATAACTTTATGGATGTAGAATTACTTGTCTGCTTTACCGTGGAAATAAATTTTAACCGTCAGTGACTACTAAGGAATATACAGAAAAACAGCGGACTGTTATGAAATCTAAAATCAGGGTTTTCTACTCCAAAAAAAAATGCTTTTTGAAGCTATGCTAAATTTCTTCCCTACAGAATATATTGAATACATTCTTGAAAGAGCTCTGCATAATAAAATTCTCTGAAATTGGAATATGCAGGGGAAGTTTTATAATATAACTTGAAGATTAATAAAACTTTTTTTCAAGTCCACATTAGTAGCCCATAAAATCACATATATTTAAATGACAGAATTAACACATATTTCATGATTTCCAATTACTATGTATATTTCTTAAAAGTTAATCTTGGATATGTTCCAGAGAATGCATAATCTAATAGAGGGAGATTCAATGTAAATGCAAACTAACTAAAGGATGCTAGTGTATTTAGAAAGAAATCAAGTAAGTACCCAAATAGAAAAGAAAGAATAGATGCACTTAAATATGCAACATTACTGTCACTTCTATTTCCTGGAAAATTCTCTCTTCTGCATGACTCTAATGAGAGTATTTTCACTTCTTTGCTCCTAAGACTATAAATGAGCAGATTCACCATGGAGATCACAATAGTATAAAAGACAGAGGCCACTTGATCCTACCCAAGGAGTAAGATTTCTTTAGTTTTAAATAATTAAAACTCTTAGTGCAATAATGGATTGTGATTCCCAGGACGTGGGAAGCACAGGTAGAGAAGGATTTGTGCTTGCATGAAAAGGAATTAATTTTAAGGATAGTAGACAAAATAGATATGTAGGAAACAGAGACTGTGGTAAGAGTTACCATTACTTCTAAACTAGCACAAATCATTATCATGATTTCAGTGTCATGAGTGTCAGTGCAGGAAAGTGTTAAAATTGGTGCTAAGTCACAGTAAAAGTGGTAAATTACATTGGAGCCATAGAAATGCAAACTGTGCATGAAAAGAAAGTTGACTAATGATTCAATAAAATTAATCATGTAAGACCCAGTGATGAGGGCATGGCAGAGTGTTCTGGACATAACTGGGTAATGAAGAGGGTTGTAAATAGCTACATAGCCACTTTTTTTTTTCTTTTTTTTTTTTTTTACTATTTACTAATTGAACAGAGAAGGAAAAATGCAGTAACAGACAAGAGGAAAAAAAAAATCTGGGGGAAGCAGCCCATGAATGAAATATTATTGTTGGAAGTCAATAAGTTTTCTAAGGTTTTAAGTTTGATGACAATTGGGTAACTGAGGTCAAGGAATGACAGGTGACTGAGGAAAAAGTACATGGGTGTGTAGAGCTGCAGATCCAGATGAATTATCAGTATCATCCCTGCATTTCCCAGCAGAGTAATCAGGTATATTAGGAGAAACAGAATAAAAAAGAACCACTGGATCACTTCAGAGTCTGTCAGGCCAATAAGGAAGAAGTCAGGTACATTTGTATTATTCCTTTTTTCCATAATTGAAATCAATTTTTGTAAACTGTTAAGAAATGAAAGGTGATATTAAGTATAAAAAAGTTCAGAACTCTTTTTCTCTATAGGAATGATCTGGCATTTAAAAAAAAAAATCAGCTCAATATTTTAGAAATCCATAATAAAAAGTTGTTTGCAAAATATGTCTGAAAAATATAATATTTTGTCTGCCAATTATAAATTAGGCAAACATAAATATTTACAAATTGTATTATAATAGAGAAATTTATATATATATGCACATATATTGCATAAGTTGAGTGAACATGACAATGTTATAAATATTTTGCCTCGTTATCACATTCATCCAGGCAAAAACATTACATCATGGATATTATTCTTGTACACACTTTTAGATGAAGAAAAAAGCACAAAATGTTATTTACCTAGAGTGACAAATATTAATATTTTGGCCCAGTAATTCTACCACAATTGATGTTGTCTAGAGATCAAACTCATAACTTATATTTAATTTCAGCAATTCAAAAAAACAATGCTAGTTATCTAATAAACAATGGTATAGTGTTTCAAACATCATTTGCTGATCTTTTCTTTCCTGTATGTTTAAGTAAAAATGACAGATCAGATATTATATCCTTATGTGCATTAATATTAGTGAGCACACATTACTATGAATTTTCAGACATATTTTTCAGAGATTATTTAATCAAATTCTTCCAAAAATTAGATGACTCTGATTATATCAGTTCTATATTTCTGTTTCTATAAATCCTAGCATTACCTAGTAAGATCTACATGTTATATATATGTATATGCATTTCCTTCTACTAATAGCCCCATCTTTTTTAGATACATTAAAATGTTCTAACTTTTAAATGAAAGCTTACCATGAGTCAAAGTTGTTGAAAAACTTCTTACAGTATTATTTGTCTAGAAATTTGTCAACCACTAGCTTTCCTCCCAACAAAAATATGAAAACGGTTTATGAAGCCTGATATTTCTGTGATGTTTTACTTGCTTCCTTTGAGTTGTATTACATTTAATTTTCAGTGCATGATTTTGTTTAGGTCAAATAAATGAATGAAAAATTTTGTTCAGATTCTGATCAAATAGAAAAACACAAAAAATTGTGTCTTACCTGCATACCTGGGAGCTACTGTGAACACAAGCAGAGCAGAGTATTCCTTGTTTTTCACTCTGATAATGGCAAGGCACCTCTTACATTGAGTACTGTGGAGAATGCAATATTTGGTCATCTCTGGAACAAATTTTCAAGGAAGATTGCTTGATCAGATGCCAAGGATGAAACTTCAAGGACTAATGCATCTGTGCCAGGTTTGTAACAGAAATTTGTCCTCCCCATAGAAGCCACATAATTCTGAGCAGCATTTTTGGTATTCCTTTGTGATGTTCTGATTTATGACTGGGTAAAAGAATAGGTATTTCTAGAGAAATGCTTAATTAATCTTTGCATGAAAAGCCAGATCATTAACAATCAGGGAAGTAGTAGCATAGTTATCACAATGCAATAATTTAATATTTAGAAATGTAACACTCTCATAGGATTTAAAACTGTTCATTATTCAAAAATTATTAAACAACCAAATTTAAAAAAATTGGAAATCATTCCTGTTATTCCTTAGATGCATTTTCTTCCAAATATTTTCCTTTGTGCATATAATGCTTCTTGATATATATGCTTATATATTTATATAATTTTACCATGGCTGAATTTCAGTCATTTTTATTTAATATTACTTATTAACTATTACACAGCTTGACCAATGTTAAAAAACACACTTGAAAGATCCACAATTTCAAAAATTTTGCATTGACTGGTGCAACATAACTAACTTCTTTATAGGCGTATGCACCAGTTGATGAATGGGCGTTTTTGAAGCATCACAAGGAAAACCTGTTTCTCAGGTCAGGCTAGAGACTATCAACTAATTCATCAACAGAGCAGATGTATTGTTTTATTCAACCACAACAATTTTTATGCAACTTATATTATTTTTAAAGTATTGGCTTTTATTATATTAAAATAAATAGGAGAGAAAAAAGTAAAAATCCTTGTAAAGATGGGTAAAATTTCTATAATTATATTAATAGAACAAAGATTCCTTCCTCTATATACAATTATATGAAATCCATTCTTGTAAATCCTTCCTTAATTAATGATAATGAAATCAATTTGCATGTAGAATAAGAAGCAACTCTTACAAGGAAACTATTTACATGACAGAATTTTATGAGACAAAATGATACCATGGATCAAAGTAATTTCAAAACAATATATTAAATATTTGATGAATTTTTGAATGTACAATTATTCAATTCAACAAAAATCCAATGTTAATGAGAAATATTTATTTGCAGATTAAAAAACCAAATTAATTAATTTCACAATAAGTGATTTTGGCTTTTAAGATGTTCATTTCTATAGGGTCTGCTCATTACTTGAAAATCACAGATAGAGTTTTCCTTACAGTATTGAAATCAATTTTTATAGTCATTAAGTGTTCTTTCAAATAATATAATAGTCAAAGAAAGAAATAATAATACAAAACTTTTTAAACTAATTTTTGTTTGCTGAATCTTTATTTTAGATTTCCAATATTTGATCTCTAATATTAAGATTATGTTGGCAGATGATCATGAGTAAGAAACAAAAAGGAGACATGACTTTTGTGACCTAAATTTCAACCAAATTAAACGTTATCCCAGACAATTATTCAGTGTTACTATATTTTTAATTCTATTTATGTTTTTAATTTTCCCAATTCTTGAAATTATTTGAAGCTCTGTTAAGGAATTTTGGCTCTATTGTTATTTTATACTGTCACATTTCTAGCATACGAAGTTCTAATTTTCTAATAGTACTACTTTGCTCATTTGTATTTATATGCTTATATTTGTAGGAATATATTTTTACACATTTTACTATTCATCTATTTCTTATAGACATCATATAGTTGTGTGTTTCTTTATAATAGAAATGATTACAAGGTCTTTTATTGGAGTGTTTATGCAACTTAAAATTAAAATAATGCTTTATTTTATCATATGCTATTTTCATTTCATGTCATATTGAGGAGAGGCAGGAGGGGCATTCAACTTGGTACATTTGCTCAGCATGACAGAAATGACAGACACTGATCTAGGCTAGGAAGGAAAAGTGGCTCTATTTGCTGGTAGGAGACTGGAAATGTACAGTCTCAAATCAGAACCCCATTAAAGGTATTTCTCACAGCTTTTATACTGGTTGAAACAAAGAAAATAATATAATCAGGATGACATTTCTAAGAAGGGCCTGGGCAATGAGTTTTTTGCTTCATTATTTAATCTTAAAATATACATCGTGCCTGGATAGGGAAATCTTGGGGTGGGCAACAAAGCTGGGAGTGTGGTAAGGATGTCAAGCCCAGATAAGGACAGATGTGAAGATACAGATAAGGACTGATGTGAGTAAAGATATTTGCAACAAGAAGTACATAATTATACATTTTTGGTGGACCTAAATCTGTTTAATGTTAAAGCTCTAGCCCTGCCCACCTCCTGACATGTGAGCAAGAGTTAAGTTAAATTTCTCTAACATAAGGTTAATGTTTAACATTAAATACAATGCCTTAATATTTAAGCTCTACTGGGTTTTTCTAATACTATAATATATTATAAAAATTCTGATAATTTTCCCTGGGCTTCTTTTGGTTAATAAAATATTTATCATTAAATTTTATTTTTCTGATGGATTTTTTAAACATATTTCATTGCGTTATATTGTTAATGTTTGCGCTGAGGATACAATTTACATCCATAAATTATTTTATTGCTCTTAATATTATTATGATTGTTTCCAGGAATGAAGATGGCAGCATAAGACACTCAAGTCTGTTCACCCATAGAATTTTTCAAACACTACAATCAAGGGCCAGATTATCTTCCAAAATCTCCAGAAAATAATCAGTTGATTGCAGTAACAGGGTGAGTCTTGAATCAAGAAATGTAACATAAACTGTTAGTCTTCAAACTCTTGCTTCAGGTTTAGCTTCTTTATGGGAAAGCTAAACTCTCAAGGAGAACATCAAGCAACACAGCAAATTTCAAAAGACAGTAAAAGGTGTTTTTTGCACTGGTTTTGTTTGTTGTTGATGTTAGTTCATGACATTCAGTGTTATATTTGACATATAACAGCTGAGTACCATCTTAAGAAAGAAAACTCAGGGTCTAAACCCCACAGTTAAAATATTAAAACATAAAATTTGCATTGTGAAACAAAAGTTTACAAGGTAAAGACAATCATGGCTCATCCAAAAGAACAAGGAATAAGAAATCACCAAAGGAGAGAGAAAAGATTAGGAGGAATATTCAAAGAACTAATTGCAGAAACCTCTCTAAGTTATTGAAAGGCATAACCACACATTCAACACCAGTGACAACAAACAAGATAAACTTGAGGAGAAACAAACCTGGACAGTAAAACTGTAGAATGAAATGTCAAAGAGAATCTTCTGAAAGCTGGAAAAGAACAGCAATGTGTTACATAGAAGGCAGTCCTTATATGACTAAGAGCTGATTTATTAGCAAAACCTTAAGAGGCATGAAGGCAGTGGTTTGAGAAAATTAATTGCTGAAAGAAACAAATACAATAGAGAAATTTATATCCTGTAAGAGAATCATAAAAATGATTACATTCCCAGATTAAGGAAAAAAAAAAAAACCTGAACTGTTCATCCCTGCTAGATGTGTCCTATAAGCCATGCTAGAGGGAGTTTTTCATATAAAAAGGAAAGAACACTAGAGACTGGATCAAAGCAGCATAAAGGAATAAAGAATTCTGGCGAGGGTAACCACATGGGTAATTATAAACCCTCCTATAATACTGTATTGTATTTATGTATATAATCCACTTTAATTTGAACAGGTTCTAAAAATTACATGTTTGAAAAGCAACGGCAATTCTATTGTTTAGGCTATTTAATGTGTAAAGGTATAATAAATAACAAGTGCAACAAAAAGAATTGATGGGATGTTTGGGTATAGTAACAAAGTCAGTATGAAATCAAATGTGATTTTTATAGATTTTAGATTTTTGATTTAAGCCCAATGATAACTAAAAAGAAAATATCTGAAATATAAACAGAAGGAAATGAGAAGGGACACAAAATACATAAATACAAAAATCAAATAGATATCACAATAGGCATTAATGGAAGATTTAAGGGGCATAAAAGTATAAAACAATGTGCAAATAGCAAAAATTGCAGATGAAAATTCTGCATTATAAGCAACACTTTAAATGGAAATTGACTAAATTCTACATCTAAGTGTAGAGATTGAACAATGGTTAATACTATATGCTCTTTACAGGAAATTCAATTTAAATTCAGAGACACAGCTGGGTTCAAATTAAAAGGGTGGGAAAAAATTCCATGAAAATAGTGACAAAAAGAAAACTAGAGTAGCTATACCAGTAAATCAATTAGTTTTGAAGTCCAAAACTGTTAAAAGGGACAGATGAGTACAATTATATATGTATCAAGTGTCTTCAAGAAGACATAAAAAAAATTGTAAGTATATATGCACCGAAACTGCAGAAACCCACAATAATGAAACATATTTTGATGCTTTTGAAAGCAGAAATAGATGGTTCCATGATCTATTAATAAACATTAATACAAATGTTTAAACATAGTAAGACTATAGATAGAAGATAAATAAGAATTTGGAAGATGAAAGTGATAATATAAGCAATCTAGAGCTAAGAGATATATGAAGAACACTTCAACCAATAAGAATAGAATACACATTCTTCTTTAATGCACCCAGGTCATTCTACAAAATAGACCATAAACTAGGTCACAAAATAAGGCTTAATAAACTTAACAAATTTGAAATCACACAAGAAATCTTCTCTAGCAAAATTGAAATGATGCAAGATATCAATACCAGAGGTATAATTGCAAAATTCACCAAAACATGAAAATTAGAAGGTACACTCTTTAAACAATCCATGGGCAAAGAAGAAATAACAAAGACAATTAGGAAATATCTTGAGGTGAATGAACAAAAATAAAACATAACATATCTTAGAGATGCAGCAAAAGCCGTGGTGAAAGAAAAATTTATAGCACAGAATTCTTACAGCAAAAAGGGGGAAATATTTAAAAGAGGAGATCCAAACTCACAATTTGAGGTACAAGAAACAGAACAACATAATAAACCCAAAGAAAACCATTAAAGGACATAAAAATGATTATAGTGGAAATGACTGAAATAGAGAATAAAACACAATCGAGGACATTAATGAAGCCAAAAGATGATACTTTGTAAAGATCAATAATATTAACATTATTTTATGAATCCCCAAAAAAGAAACAATATGTTTGTAAACTAATCTATTCTTCTGGATGTGACACCTTTTTTATTATATTGTATTTAGTTGAGAGGCCTCTGATTAAGTTTACTTGATAAAACCAACTCAGAACTTCAGATTGGGCTATGTCAGATAGGCGTAACTCAGGCTGATTCTCTGCCCTCTTGGACTGATATAAATAGATGCTCATTCAAGAAGACATGCACGAAGAGAGAGAGTTGTGTCATTTCTGATCCTGGGGCACTGGAGAGAGATGACCAATTGGTGGAGGTATCCTCCATGGGAATGGCTTACAGTTGACCCCTATGGAGCCTTAAGAGGAACCCCAGGAAGGAGACACTAGGCAGAAATTGACTGCCATCTTGCTTCAACATGTGGCAGGAGACTTTCATGAGAAAGTACCTCATCTGGTACCTTGAATTGAACTTTTCACAGCCTTGGGACTGTAAGCTTTTGCACTAAATAAATATCATTTATAAAAGCCAACAGATTTCTGGTGCTTTCCATCAGCACCCCTTTGGAAGACAAATAAAGCTACCTACACTGACTCAAGAAGAAATAAAAGATCTCTACTGATAGAGATCAAATCAGTAATAAAATTATCCCAACAAGAAAATCCCCAAATCTGAAAATGCCCCAATATTACTTACACCTGTTTTCCCTCTCCCTGCTTTCAGAAATTCCAGTGGCCACTGCCTACACATCAATGGTATAATTTTTTCTGTTTCTAGAATCACAATAAGTCTATAGTAAAATATCAGTAAGTCATTCTTAGTCCATACTTCATTCCCCAATCCTGAGGATTCTGGGATGGTGATGCCCATTCCACTTGAATGACATTGCCACATCAGGTACAGGCCATTATATATCTAGTCATAACCTACAAAATTATGTGGGAAATATTGTAAACTACAATGTAAACTATAATGCATGCTTAGTAGCAATGCTCTAAAATGTGTTCATCAACTGTAATGAATATTGTTGATGTGGGAAAATGTAGGAGGTATAGGGAGTGGGGCATATGGGAATCCCCTATATTTTTTATGTAAGATTTATGTAATCTAAGTATCTTTTAGAAAAATAAATTCAAAAAATCCCAATAAAGAAAATCACAAGCCCACATAGACTCCCTGGTGAGTTGCACCAACGTTGCAAAAACAACAATCCTCCATAAAATTGAATCAGATGGAATACTTCTGTGGCAGTTTGAGTATGAATCCCAATAAATGAAAGCATTTGTTTTAAACTAATCTATTCCTGTGGGTGGGATACCATTTGATTGCATTAAATTTGGTTTAAGGCCCTTTGATTAGATTACTTGATAAGATCCCGTTAGGGCTACTGGTTGAATTATGTCAGCTAGCTGTGACTCAGGTTGAGTTTCTTCCCTATTGCTAGGTCTGATATAAACAGAAATGTAGAGAGACACAGACACAGGAGAAGGAAGCTGCCATATTTAATCCTGCCATGTGAGAGATAATCTGATGATCACATAAGCAAGAAACCCCCAAGACTCTGGGTCCAAGCACTAGCTCAAGAGGAGATGAGGCCTGCTATATGCCTGATAACATACAGCTGAACTCATAAAGAGGGTGAAGCAGCCAAGACTTGTATATGAGGGCTGGAAAGAGACAAATCCGATGCCTCATTGCCCTCAGTTGAGTGGAAATCTTGGCAGACATTTGTGGTCATCTTCCTTCAAAATGCGGCAGCTTACATTAGTGAGCTGATCTCTGATTGTGACTCAGATTGGTTTTTTCACAGCCTTGGAACTGAAAGGTTTTGCCCCAAATAATTCCTCCTTATAAAAGGCAACCAATTTCTGGTACTTTGCATTGGCACCCTTTGGCATACTAAACAATTCTTAACTTATTCTACTGAGTAACATCACACCAATACAAAAGCAAGAAAAAGATACCACAAAAATACAAATATTTATAAATGAATACTCACAGAACTAACAAAATTCAAGAGCATGTTAAAGGAATTATATAGCATGATCAAGTGACATTTATTCCAAGTCTTCAATAGAAGCTTAATATTAAGAAAATCAATTAATACAATGCTCCTCATCAATAAAGTGAAGTAAAAAAATCATAAGAAATAAAATTAAAACATTATCATCTAAATTGATTCAGAAAAAAATATTTGGATAAAACCAGCACTCTTTTTATAAAACACTGAAAAGTCTTAGAACATTAAGAAATTAACTCAAATGATAAAGGTCATTGTGATGTCTAGGATAATGCGTCAACTCAGCCAGGTAATTGTGCCCACTTGTTTGATCAAGCAAGCACTTGGCTAATTATAATACAAGGACATTTATGGACTTTAGTCATCAGTGATTTTACTGCATAGATAGCTGTTTACATCTACATCAATCACAGAGATAGCCCTCAGAAATGACTGTCTCTTTATACAGTCAGCTGAATGCCTTAAAAGGGGAAGTGATTTCAGCATTCAGAGAGAATTTCCCAGTTTGTCTTTGGACAGCCAATGTCTCCTGGAAACTCATCAAGGACTTTCGTTGAAGCACCTGGTTTGCAGCCTGCCTGCAGAACCTGGACTTGTGCATCCCCATGGTCACGTGAGAGACTCTTATAGAATCTCGTATTATTGACAGATATCTCCTTTGATTGTGTTTCCCTAGAGAACCCTACCTAATACAGTCATATATGAAAATTCCACAGCTAACATCATATTCAAGGCCAATATAAGGATGAACACTGTCACAAGTATTATTCATAATTGAAATGTGTGTTCTAGTCAGAGGAATTTGACAAGAAAAAAATAAAAGCATCCAAATTAGAAAGGAAGTAGCAAAATTTTCTCTGTTTGCAGATGACATGAACCCATATAGAACATTCTGAAGAATCCTCAACACCACCAAAATCTAATAACTAATTCAGCAAATGAGTCAATATATACATCAGTCAATATATACATATTGTATGCCTCCTGGATGAGTGCGGTCCACCAAGAGAATATGGGGACGCCCTGAAGATGCTGGTAGGTATATTGGCTGTTCTACAGCAGGTAGCAGAGCAGCTGCAGTGAAATAAGAAAAGGGGAGAGCACCACATAGCCGTGGCCATAGCATGGCCCTTGCTAGGAACCTTGCATGTGGCTATCCAAGCAGAACTAGTGGTGAAAGTTTGTTCACCACTTAGAGGAGGAATTAAAACTAGAAAGATATATGCATAAGCACAGGCAGAGATGAAAATTTCTTTATCTTATCCCTAGTTTGATTATCAATTAGACACCTTAATATGCATATATGCTAAGTCTACACACCACAGGTTGCCTCAGGTACAGGTCCTATAGCATGGAACCCAAGGACTCTTACTCAGAGGAAGGAAAGGAAGAAGAGTGGGAGGTGGAAGATGAGGAGACAACAAGGATGCAGCCCATAATAAAACAGAAATGGCAGGTATTACGGGACCAGTCCCTTGATGCCCAGCAGTTCCAACCCTCAGAGGAAAAATTGCATTATATTTGATTATGAAAGATTATAGCACTGCCGAGGTAGGTTATTTAGGGCAGAGGTACAGGCAAAAATCGAAAGTCACTGCTTAACAGGCTTCTAAGTTTATGGGATACTGAAGTAGAAGGAGTTGTACTATCTGGGGTGGAGATGAGCAAAGTAACCTCTATTACCACTCATTCTTCACTGCACTAGTGTCTATATACCACTCCCAATTAGGCAAAAAATGCATTGCTGCTAGTTTGGTTAGTTGCCAAATGCAAAGCTGCCTGGCCTAACAAAGGAGATATACCCCTCACCACCTCCATTGGCAATCTATGGAAGAGTTACAGGGTGTTTTGCAGGACTTGGGCATGAAGCATATTATTTATGCTGCCAAATTTCTGAGACATAATACCTAAGCTTTTATGGCAGGGATGAAAGATGCTTTGCTACTTACCACTCCCAACCATTATTATGGACCTTGTTTTTAGATTCCTGATCACTCACATAACATTTCAAAAGCTTTAAATCATATGCAAGAGCACATATAGTACATTGATAAATTATCTATTGACCCCCTATCTGACTGATTTAATTCCCTTTCCTGGCTCTCGTGACATGTCTTCATAGGTCTACTAGCTTTTGTTGGAGGACTCATTATTCTGTTGTGTGTTACACTGTTGTTGTGGAATGTGGATGCAATGTTTGTGCTGTGGTAAATGCCAGCTCTAGCATGGGAGTGGACAGTGGGAACCCAAGGCCTGGGCATCACCTTCATAAATGTAATACAGCCCAAAGCACTTAGCTGCCTGCATGACCTGGAAAATAGTTAAACAATGCCTATGACCAATTGATTTTTTAAAGAAATGGAAAGTCATTCCTTAAATATATATGGAATTTCAAATGTTCTTAAATAGCAAAATCATATTGAAAAAGAACAAAATTTCACACATGATATAAGGCAGCTATCAGGAATACCACAGAATAAGTGGGCTTAAACAATAAGAATATACTGCCTCATAATTTCAGAAGTTGGAAGTCCCAAGTCAAGGCATTGGGAAGGCAATGCTGTCTCCCTGAAGTCTAAAGCAATCTGTTTGTGACTTATCTATAATTGTTGGGGTCCGTTGGTTTACATCTCTGCCTTCTGTCACATAGTAATGGCTCTCTCCTTGCATCTGGTTTTCCAGTTTTCATTGGCCTCTACCTTCTGTCTTCTCCCAGTTACTTTCTCCAACAGCATCCAAATTTCTTCTGCAAGTTCTTATACTATGTATTGAGGCCAACACTGATTCAATAGGGCTACACCTGACCTAAGTATAACATTTTATAAAAATCCCATTTCCATGAGTTACTATGCACAGAAATGCAGATTAAGTTTAAAATTTGTCTGTCATGGGGGAACATAAGTGAGCTGACCATACGTACTGATTTCAAGAGCCACTACACAGCTATAGTAACCAAAACAGTTAAGTAATGGCATAAACATAGAACAATGGAATAAAATAAAGCATACAGAAATAATCCCATCATCTAGACAACTGATTTTTTATCCCTCCTTTATTTTATTATTTTTATAAAATATAGTTTTATTACAGAAGTTATGAACTTATAAAACAATCATTCATTTGTGGAATTCCCATATAACACCCCTTCGCCAACATACCACACTGCTATGGAACATTTGTTACACCATTTGAGATATCATCAGAATATTACTGCTAACTATGGCCCATAGTGCACATTTGGCATATTTCTATTGTTTATTTTGTTCTCCATTTCATTTATTTTGCTTTGATCTTTGTTTTTTCATTCCTTATACTTGCTTTGGGAATACTTTGTTGTTCTTTTACTAGTTCCTTCAGCTTTGTAGTTAGGTCATTAATTTTAGCTCTTCCTTCTTCTTAATGTTATCATTGGATGCATATATTTCCACTCAGCACTGCCTTTGCTGAATCCCATAGTTTCTGATATGTTGTGTTCTCATTTTCATTCTTCTCAATATGTTTATTGATTTCTCTCACAATTTTTTCTTTGACCCACTGATCATTTAACAGTGTCTTGTTTAATCTCCATACATTTGTGAATTTTTCCTTTTTCTGTCTCTTGTTAATTTCCAACTTTATTCCATTATGATTAGGGAAAGTGATTTGTATAATTTCAATGCTGTTGAATTTACTGAGATCATCTTTGTGACTCTACATATATTCTATCCTGGAGAAAGTTCCATGCATACTCAAAATAATGCAAATCCTTCTGTTTTGGGGTGTGATATTCTATATATCTATCTATAAATTTAGTCCATTTATCATATTATTCAAACTGTCTTTATTTATTGATCTTTGGCCCAGATGTTTTATCCAATGGTTAGAAAGTTTTATTGAAGTCTCCAACTATTATTGCAGAGACATCGATCTCCCCCTTCAGTTTTGCTAGTGTTTCCCTCATTTAATTTGGAGCATCTTGGTAAGGTGCATATACATTTATGATTATTATTTTTTATGGTGAGTTGCCCCTGTATTAATATGTAATATTCTTCCATTTCTCTAATAGTTTTGCTTTTAAATACTATTTCATTCTAGATAAATATGGATTCTCCAGGGTTTTTTGTTTTTGTTTTTGTTTTTTTGTTTTTGTTTGCTGCATGTGTGGAATGCCTTTTTTCAGCCTTTCACTTTGAATCTATTGATATCCCTGGGTCTAAGGTGAGTCTCCTGTAGACAATAAATAGATGGCTCATATTTTCTTATCCTTTCCACCAGGCTGTGTCTTTTGACCATTGAGTTTAATCCATTGATATTCATTGTTATTAATGTAAAGGCAGTTATTATTTCACCCATTTTGACCTTTGGGTTTTATCTTCATATTTTATTTTAACCATTCCTTTTATACTTTTAGATAATTTTACTGATATCTCTTCATTTCTAGGCCTTCTTCCAAGCCTCTCTATCCAGTATTTTCTTTTCTGGTGTAGCATTTCCTTTATTATTTCCTGCAAAGCCATTCTGTTGATTACAAACTCTCTGTTTGTTACGATTCTAAACTCACCATCATTTTTGAAATACAATCTAGCCAAGTAGAAGAATCTTAGCTTGCAGTTTCTATTGCAGTATCTTAAATTTCTCATATCACTGCCTTCTTACCTCCATGGTTTTGGATGAAAAGTCATCATCTTATGGGGATCCCCTTCTCTTTTATGATTGCTTTTCTCTTGCTCCTCTCAGAATTCTTTCTTTATATTTGGCATTTGAGATTCTGATTACTAAGTGTCTCAGAGTTGATCTATTCAGATATTCGGTTGGTAGTACATTGTGTTATTGTAGAGAGATATCTATATCTTTCAATAGGATTGGGAATTTTCTACTATCATTTCTTCAAATATTCCCTTTGTCACCTTTCCCTACTCTTCTCCTTCTGGGACACCCATGACACATATATTTCCAATTATATTGCTGTCATTTATTTCCCTGAAACCTTGTTCATTTTTTTCCCATTTTTTTTCCATCTCTTATTTTATATATTTGCTTTTGGAGGCCATGTCTTCAAGCTCACCAATCCTTTCTTCTACTTCCTCAAATGTGCTATTATATGCCTTCAGTATATTTTTTATTCATTTATTGTGCAGGCCAAAAGTACCTTCAGTTGCCCTGAGAGGGTGAAGGAGTACTCTTCCTTGTGTCTTAGCTTGACCCATGTCAAGGATGTGGCCGTGTCTCCTGATATCTCCCTTCTCTTGCAATTTCCATTGATTTCAGTTTCATGCTGCTCTGTTGTGCCTTTTTTTCTCTGTATGAATATCATTTTCTTATATAGGACCCAATATTAGTTTATGACCCACCCTGATTGTCATGGGTCATACCTTAACTGTCTTAGCCTTAACAAAAGTTATGAATTGGGACTTCTGGGAAAATGGTATAGAAGAACATACACAGAGCCCAACTCTCTCACAAAAATGAGTGGAGAAAGGGCAAGAACTTACTTGAGGGAGCTGCTTTGGATATATATAGAACAGCAAAGTTTTCTGCATCTTCCAGGAGGGAACTGGAAAGATAAAGAAGTCAAAGGAAAACTGTGAGTTGCTCACCTTTGTGGCTGAAAATGGCATATATACCCTGCCCTCAGGCCAAGTAGCCTCTGTGTAGCCTCTGGCTTGCTGCTGCCAATAGAGTGGGAGGGAAAACTCCATGCGAGGAAGAGGGGTCTCATGGTGGGTGGAGAGTGGTTTCTTTGCAGCAGTTTTGGCCAGCTTAGCCCCTGTTGAATCTCAAAAGAACCCTAACCTGATAGGGAGAGGTGTAGGGGGACATCTACTCAAGTAGGCTGTCACAGCCAGCTTCCCTGGGTGAGAGAGGAACTAGAATATAGAGGGGTTGGAGACAAATGCCTAATCATAAGGGCTCTAGCAAACTGTTAAAAGTCTAGCCTGCCTGAAGGAAAGGGGGTAGACAGAGGCAGATAAGCTTTCTCGAGGCTAATTAACCTGTGGAGCCAGTTTAGCTCAGTGGAGGAATTCCTGCCTTACATATACAAGATCTCTGGTTCAACTCATGAGTCTCCTTAGAGAAGTGATCCAGAGAATGATCCACTGAGTTATCAGGCACCCAGCAGTTACCTTATGACAGAGAACATATAGATTGGGGGGGGTCACTTTCTTTTTTTTTTTAATGTATGTAAGGATTATTATAACTCTTATACAGATAGTGAAATATAGCAACTAAACATTGTCAATGGTTTACAATTTAGATGGTACAGTTTAATAATTTTTGATGATATTTACTATGGCCTGTGTCCATTACTGTAAAGTAATGAAAAACATTTCCTATGACCACTAAATACCCCCAGTTTGATCTTTTCTGTTCCTTCCTCCCCATCCCCATGGGGCACATGACACTCCCCTGTCTTGACTCATGGAATGACAAGATTCATAGTTACATGCCTTGGGTATTCTAACATGCCCTTCCTAATCTACCCACCTATCAACACTGCAGCACCAAACCCAGTAATATCACTACCCATCTGTCCTATCCTTCAATATGCAACTATACTCTATCACTTTACCATAGATTATGCCCATATTGGTGATGTCTTACAACTTACCCTTCTCTTTCTCTCCATTGTTAACCTATCTTTCAGAAAATGGTTCTCAGAGACTGCTCACTTTCCTCAATTCAAATCAGTGAGGTCATATACTGTTCATCCTTCAATGCCTGGCTTGCTTCACTCAACATAAGGTCTTCGAGATTCATCCATGTTATTCCATGTGATAGCACTTTATTCCTTCTTACAGCTGAGTGATATTCCATTGTATGTATGTACCACATTTTGCTTATCCATTCATCTGTTGATGGCCACCAGGGCTGATTCCAACTTTTAGCAATTGTGAACAATGCCACTATGAACATTGGTGTGCATATATCTGTTTGTGACTTTGCTTTCAATTCTTCAGGGTATATACCCAGCAGTGGAATCGCTGGATCATATGGAAGATCTATTGTTAGTTTTCTGAGGAACCACCAAACTGTCCTCCACAGTGGCTGGACAATTCCACAATCCCACCAGCAGTGGATGAGGCTTCCTATTCCTCCACATCCTCTCCAACACTTAAAGTCTGCTGTTTTTATAATAGCTGCCATTCTGATTGGTATAAGATGGTATCTCATTGTAGTTTTTGATTTGCATTTCCCTAATAGCTAGTGATGTTGAGCATTTTGTTCATTTGCTTTTTAGCCATTTGTATTTCTTCCTTGGAGAAGTCTTTTCAGGTCACTTGCCCATTTTTTTAAATGGGTTGTTTGTCTTTTTATTTTCAAGGTGTAGGATTTCTTTATATATGCACGATATTAGGCTCTGATCAGATATATGGTTGCCAAATATATTCTCCCATTGGGTAGGCTGCTTTTATTTTCATAATAATGTTCTTTGAGGTGCAGGTGTTTTTAATTTTGTGGAGATCCCATTTATATATTTTCTCTCTTGCTGCTCATGCTTTGGGTGTGAAGTTCAAATACTGTTTACTATTACAAGGTACTGTAGATGCTTCCCTACATTATCTACCAAGGTCTTTATGGTTTTGGCTCTTATATTTGGATCTTTGATCCATCTTGAGTTTATTTTTGTACAAGGTGTGAGATGGTATTCCTCCCTCATTCTTTTGGATATGGATATCCAGTTCTCCAAGCACCATTTGTGAAACAGGCCATTCTCTCCCAACTGAGTGGGTTGGTGGCCTTGTCGTGTATCAGATGACTGTATATGCGAGGATCTATATCAGAACTCTCAATTCGGTTCCATTGGTAAGTAGGTCTATCCTTGTGCGAATACCATGCAGTTTTGATCACTGTAGCTTTGTAGTATGTTTTAAAGTGAGGTAATAAGATACCTCCGACTGCATTTTTCTTTTTCAATATGTCTTTGGCAATTTGGGGGCTTTTACCTCACCAAATGTATTATGTGGTTAGTTTTTCCAGTTCCTTAAAAAATACAGTGTTGATTTTTTCGGGATTGCATTAAATCTGTAGATTAGTTTGTGCAGGATAGACATCTTGATGATGTTTAGTCTTCAGATCCATGAACAGGGAATATTTTTCCATTTATTTAAGTCTTCTTAGATTTCCTTTAACAGTGTTGTGTAGTTTCCTGTATGCAGGTCCTTTACATCTTTAGTTAAATTTTTTCCTATGTATTGATTCTTTTAGTTACTATTGTAAATGGTATTTTTTCTTGATTTCCTCCTCAGATTGCTCATTATTGGTGTACAGAAATGCTACTGATTTTTGAGCATTGATCTTAAAGCCTGCAAAATTACTGAACTACTTTATAAGTTCTAGAAGCTTTGTTGTAGATTTCTCAGGGCTTTCTCTGTATAGGATCATGTCATCTGCAAATAATGAAATTTTCACTTCTTCTTTTCCAATCTGGATGCCTTTTATGTCCTTTTCTTGCCTCAGTGCTTGGGCAAGTACTTCTAAGACAATGTTAAATAGGAGTGGTGATAGAGGGCATCCTTGTCTTGCTTCTGATCTCAGAGGGAAGTCCCCTAGGATTTCACCATTGAAAATAATGTTGGCTTTGGGTTTTTCATATACACCCTTTATCATATTCAGAAACTTTCATTCTATTCCTATCTTTTGTAGTATTTTTATCAGAAAAGAGTGTTGTATTTTGTCGAATGCTTTTTCTGCATCTATAGAGATGATCATGTGATTTTTTTCTTTCAATCTGTTTATGTTGTGTATTACATTGTTTGATTTTCTTATAATGAAACATCCTTGCATACCTGGGATGAAACCCACTTGGTCATGGTGTATAATACTTTTGATATGTTGTTGAATGCGAATAGCAAGTATTTTGCTGAGGATTTTAGCATCCAGGTTCTTCAGAGAAATTGGTCTGTAATTTTCCTTTCTTGTGGTATCTTTGTTTGGTTTTGGTATTAGGGTAATATTAGCATTGTAGAATGAGTTAGGCAATATTCCTTCTACTTCTGTTTTTTGGAAGAGCTTAAGCAGAATTGGTGTTAGCTCTTTCAAGAATGTTTGGTAAAATTCAGCTGTGAATCCATCTGGTCCTGGGCTCTTCTTAGTTCGGAGGTTTTGATGACTGAGTCTGTCTCTTTGCTTGTAATAGGACTGTGGAGTTCATCAATTTCTTCTTTCATCAATGTAGGCTATTTGTGAGTTTCTAGGAACTTGTCCATTTCCTCTAAATTATCATTCTTCTTGGCATATAATTTTTCAAAGTATCCTCTTATGATACTCTTTATTTCAGTGGGGTCAGTAGTGATATCACGTTGCTCATTCCTTATTTTGCATATTTGCATCTGTTCTCCCTTTTTCTTTGTTAGTCTGGCTAAGGGTTTGTCAATTTTATTGATATTCTCGAAGAACCAGCTTTTGGTTTTGTTTATTGTTTCTAGTGCTTTCTTATTCTCTATTTCATTTAGGTTTGCTCTAATCTTTGTTATTTCCTTCTTTCTACCTCCTTTTGGTTCAGTTTGTTGTTTTTTTTTCCAATTTCTTGAAGTGTGCGGTTAGGTCTTCAATTTTAGCTCTTTCTTCTTTTTTAAAATATGAATTTATGGCTATGAACTTCCCTCTCAGGACTGCTTTCACTGCATCCCATAGGTTTTGATATGTTGTGCTGTCATTTTCTTTAGTTTCAAGGTAGTTACTAATTTTTTTTGAGATTTCCTCCTTGACCCACTGTTTGTCTAAAAGCATGTTGTTTAAGTTCCATATCCTTGTGCCTTACCTGTTTCTCTGGCCCTTAGTGATTTTGAATTTCTTTCCGTTATGGTCAGAGAAATTACTTTGAATAATCTCAATCTTTCTGAATTCACTGAGAGTTGTTCTGTGGCCTAGCATGTGGTTTATTTTGGAGTATGATCCATGTGCACTTGAGAAGAATGTAAATACTGCTCTATTTGGGTGTAGTGTTCTGTATATGTCTATTAAGTCCAGGTCCCCTAATGTATTGCTGACAGCCTTCGTTTCTTTATTGATTCTCTGTCTAGATGTTCTGTCTAATGGTGATAATGGTGTATTAAAATCCTCCACTATAATTGTAGAGGCATTTATTTCTACACTTATTTTTTCCAGAGTTTGCCTCATGTATTTTGAGGCACCCCGATTAGATGCATAAATATTTATGATTGTTCTATCTTCTTGAGGCATTACCCCTTTTGCTAACATATAGTTTCCATCTTTGTCTCTTACAATAGTTTTGCATTTAAAGTCTATTTTGTCTGATCTTAGAATAGCTTATCCTGCCCTTTTTTTTGGCTATTGTTAGCTTGTAAAATTGTTTTCCAACCATTCGCTAGCAGCCTTCTTGAATCCCTGGTTTGAAGGTGGGTTTCTTGCACACAGCATATAGATGGATCATATTTCCTTATCCATTCTGCCAATATGTGTCTCTTGATTGGTGAATTTAATCCATTAACATTCAGTGTTATTACTCACAATGAATTTCTTACTTCAGCCATTTTTTCTTTGGGTTAATGTATGTCACATATTGTTTTGTTTCTGTTTTTGTCTTTTTAGTTGTTTTTAAACTCTCCTTCAACTCTCTCTCCCTTGTTTTTTCCTTTCAACTTGTAAAACTTCCTTTAGTATTTCTTGAAGTGCAGGTTTCTGATTGACATATTTTCTTAATTTCTCTTTATCTGTGAATATTTTGAACTCTCCATCATTTTTGAATGCCAGTTTTGCTGGATAGAGAATTCATGTTTGGTAGTTTTTTTCTTTTAGTACTTTGACTATGTCATACCACTGTCTTCTTGTCTCCTTGGTTTCAGCAGAGAAATCAGCACTTACTCTTATTGTGCTTCCCTTGTATGCGATGGTTCTCTTTTCTCTTGCTGCCTTGAGTATTTTCTCTTTTTCTTGAGCATTGGACATTTTGAGAATTATATGTCTTGGAGTTGGCCTGTTGGAATTTATACTGTTTGGGTTGCACTGTGCTTTCTGCATCTGCACATCCATCTCTCTCAATAGGGTTGGGAAATTTTCAACCATTATTTCCTTCAACACTCCTTCTGTTCCCTTTCCCTTCTCTTCTCCTTCTGGGATGCCCATAATGCATATATTTGTGCTTTTTTTGTTGTCGGTTATTTCCCTGAGTCCCTGCTGGATTTTTCTATCTTTTTGTCTATCTGTTCTACTATCTGTTTGATTTCAGATGTATTGTCTTCCACATCACTGATTCTTTCTTCTGCCTGTTAAAATCTGCTGTTATTTGAATCCATTGTCTTTTTGATTTCTTGGATTGTGCCATTGATCACCATCATATCTGTTATCTTTTTGTGTATGTTTACAATTTCTTCAGTATGTTCTCCCAGTGTCTTCTTTATATCCTTATTCTCATCCTTCACTTCTTTAAGTTGGTCCATGATATTTGTTTGGTAAGCTTTGATTAGTTGTTTGATGATCTGCATCACTTCCTGGTTTTTAGTGTGTTCATTGGACTGGTCCGTGTCTTCCTGTTTCTCAGTGTGGTTTGTAATTTTTTGTTGCCCTCTAGTCATCATTTTATATTCATGGGTTTATTCAGTTGATTAGCTTCTCTCTCTGCTCTAGAGTTTTATTTAGCTGGTGTTTCTGCATGTGTGATAACTTTTCTCTTTGACACTTTTTCTTCTTATTTTATTTCCTTGCTTCTTTCTATGTTCCCTTGAAGGCAATTGATTAGGGCCAGAGGAATTGAAAGATGTGAGAAAGGAAGTAGGATAATAATAATATTGATAAAAGTTAGAAGAGTGGCCAAATAAGACTTAATGAAATGAATATTTAGCTCATGTAGGCAGTGTAGAGTAATAGGAAAAAAAGTGAAGTACCTACAATGGACTGGGAAACCAAATAGAGGAATATATATATATAATGATTTAGAAGGCCAGAATTATGAGTAGGGAAAGAAAGAGTAAAGAAAGGGCTGAAATGAAAAAATTAATATAAATAAAAAAAAGAAGAAAACAAATTAGATAGAATAGAATTGACACCCTTAAGTTGTGGGCATATGAAAAAATGTGGTATATAAGAGCCACAAAAGAAAGCAGAAGGCAGAAAGATGAAGGAAGGATAAGAGTTAGTTTGGAATACAAAATCAATATAGACAGAGGATGGAAAATCACTGAAAAAGAAGCACAGCAAAGAAGAGACAAGCTAGCAGCACCTAATTAAAAAAAATGAAAAAAAAAATGAAAGGGGGAAGGAAAGAGGAAAGAAAAGCAAGAGATAACAAATAAACAGAGAAAAAACCAAACAGCTACACAAGGAAGCCATCAAACAAAGCTAAGGAGGATCAGTGTTCCTACTAGGGTCTTTGTGGATCCTCTCAGCCTGCTTGTGTTTATCAATCAATTTCCCTGCAGGGTTCTATCTGCAGGTTTTGAAGCAGCTTTTAGCTATTAAACTAAATTAAAAAGAAGAATTTATTTTTCATTTTTTAAACTGACTTTTTTTTTTGGTGAAACACAGGACCCAGAATAAGTCCTCTTCTAGAACCCCCCTTTCACCGAGGGGACCCGAACTAGGCTCGTGGAAACTAATCAAGCACTTCCCACTTCCTGGACTCCCCAGGGAAGCTAAAGCTCTGGTGCTTGTCAGTGCAGAACAATACAAATGGCCAACTCCGCCCTTTCTGGAGCTGAGCTTCAGCATCACTGGGCTGCTGGGTAAATCAGTTTTCCTCAGTGAATTCGTCTCTCTCCTCAGCCTGACGCTGCTTCAAGCCGGCTTATCTGCTCCCCAATGCTATGAGGGTGTCCAGGCAGCCAAATCGATGGTAAAGAATCCCCTCTCTGCCTTCTGTCAGAACCCTTCCTCTCTCGGAGAGTGCTCCCTCTCCCTGGCTTGGCGAGGTTTGGGGTTTATCCCTGAGCAGCTAGGTAAATCAACTCCCTCAGCAGATTTACTCCTCCCCTCTGCCAGGTGTTGATTCAATCCAACTCTTTTGTTCAACCAAGCTGCATGGGGTTCCAGGCAGCCAAATTCACAGAAAGGGAAGCTTTCTCACTCCTTTGCCAGAGCCCTCCCAGTCTCACAGGGCACTCCCTCTCACCGGGCCCTGGCACCTGGTTGCCGAGCTGGGAGTTGCAGCTCAAACTGGCTTTTTTTTTTTCCCCCTAAAGGTGGGGCTCAGCCGTCTGTGTTAACCACCACAGGCAGGCTAAAAACCCATGAATCTCTACCGATCAGTCCATGCTGTTGATCTGTGCAGACAGATGTCCCTAGCTTCTCAATTCGTGCACCCACCCAGATTTTAGGTATTAAACTAAATTAAAAACAAGAATTCAATTTTGAAAGTGACTGTCTTCTTTTTTTTTTTTTTTGCAAAATAAGGGACCAAAAGAAATCCTCTGCTAGACCACCCCCTTCACCAAGGGGACCCTAAATAGTCTCGTGGAAACTAATCTGGAGGGGGGGGGTTCTTAAATGTTATTTTTTATTTTTAAAAAATTCCTTTTTTCCCTTTATTTTCCTCACTAAATCCAGTATATCACCTAAGGAGGGCAGACTGCAGGGTGATTGATTAATGAACACCAGCAGTCAGAGAAACGCCTTAAGGCCTAAGAGAGAAGGCTGTCGTTCCTTGTATTGTTGTTTTTTTTTTTAGTTGCTGCTTTGTTTCTTGTTTGTTGTGCTTCCCCTTTCTTTTTTCTTCCTTTTTTTGAACTTATTTTTCTCCCTACTTTATTTCTTTTCTTTGCTTCTTTTTCTATTTTCTGTTTCTGGTGTTTTTCTTTCATTCCACCTCTTTGTTTTTGGCCTTCAAAAATTTTTTTTCTTTTATTTCTCTTTTTTCTTCTCTCATTTTTTTCTTTTTTCTGTTTTCTTTTCCTCTCTTCTCATCATTCTAGGATTTTACTTATTTCTGGACATTTTTCTGTATTTTTTTTCTTGTTTCATTTTTCAATTCGCCTTTTTTGTTCTTATTCTTTTGTATGTCTCATAATTTTTTGATCATGTTAATTATTTATTCTGCTAAGCCTTGTACTGTTCCTCTTCTACTTTTTGATTATTATTATTATTTCACTTCTTATCTCTTTCCTTTACTCTGGTCCTATTTGTTTCCAAGGGAACTAAGATTACTGCAAGAAAATAGAATAATAGGAACAAAGTGTCAAAGGGAAAACTTAACACACACATAAAAAAAATAACAAAATAAAATCCTAGAATAGAAAAAAAAGATAACCAACTGAATAAGCACATCAAGATATGTGTATGCCTAGAAACCAACAAAAAATTACAAGCCATACTAAGAAATAGGAAGACATGGCCTAGTCAAAAAAAAAAAAAATTATAAAATAGTAGGAGCTGAAGAACATGGAAAATCTAATTAGAGGTGTCCAAACAAGTATCATGAATCAACTTAATGAAGTGAAGGAAGAGATTAAGGATATTAAGAAGACACTGGGAGAATATACCAAAGAAATTGTAAACATACATATAAAGATAATGGATATGATGGTGATGAGTGGCACAATGCCAGAAATAAAAAATACACTGGAAGCACATAAGAGCAGACTTGGACAGGTAGAGGAGAGAATCAATCATTTGGAAGACAGTATACCTGAATTCAGATATATAGTAAAACAGAAGATAAAAAGATAGAAAAAATCCAGCAAAGACTTAGAAACTTGAATGACAACACAAAACAAAAACATAAGTATAATAGGCATCCCAGAGGGAGAAGAGAGGAAAAGGGGCAGAAAATGTGTTGGAGAACATTATGGCTGAAAATTTCTCAACTCTTTGGTGGGACATAGACATACATGTCAAGGAAGCGTAGCGCACTCAATATGTATAAATCTTAGGCCTACCTCAAGACATATACTTATCAAATTGTTCCATGCTCCAGACAAAGAAAAAATAATGAAAGCAGCAAGAGAAAAGAGATCCAACACATACAAGGGAAGCTCAATAAGATTAACTGCTGACTTCTATTCTGAAACCATGTAGGCAAGAAGGCAGTGCTATAACAAAGTTAAGGTGCTAAATGAAAAAAAAAAAACAAACAAACTGTCAGCCAAGAATTCTGTATCTAGGATAGCTGACATTAAAAAATGAATATTCAAAATATTCACCAATAAACAGAAATTACTAGAGTTTGTCACCAAGAAACCTGCCCTTCAAGAAATACTAATGGGAGTTCTGCAGGTTGAAAAGAAAAACTAGGAGTGAGAGGTTTGGAGGAGAGTGTATGAAAGAAAATTATTGGTAAGAATAACAAAAGAGATAAAAAGTGAAATAAAAACAACATGTGAAATACATAAACCTAAAGAAAATATCACTAATGTAAGTAATTCCTTGACAGAAATAACTTTGAATGTTAATGGATTAAACTTTCCAATTAAGAGACACAGATTGGCAGAATAGATAAGGAAATATAACCTATCTATATGCTGTCTACAAAAAACTCACCTTAGACCCAGGGACTCAAGGAGGTTGTGAGTGAATGGGTGGAAAACAATTTTATATGTAAAAAATAACCAAAAAAGAGCAGTAGTAGCTACACTAATATTGGACAAAATAGACTTTTAAAGCAAAACTATTTTAAGAGACAAGGAAGGGCACTATATATTAATAAAAGTGAAAATATATCAAGAAGAAAGTACGTTCATAAATATACACCTAACCAAAGCACTGCAAAATACATGAGGCAAAGATTGAAAAAAAAAATAAGTGGAAAAATAGATGTCTATACAATTATAGTAGGGGACTTTAATACACATTATCACCATTAGAAAGAATATCTTGATAGAGATCAATAAATAGAAACTTTGAATAATACATTAGAGGATCTGGGCCTAATATATGTATAACAAACATTACACCCATACGCAGCAGGATATACATTCCTCTGGAGTGCACTTGGTCATTCTCCAGGACAGATCACATGTAAGGCCACAGAACAATTCTCAATGAATTCAGAATTAATAAAATTTTACAAAGTAATTTCTCTGATCACAATGGAATGATACTGGAAATCAATAAGGGACAGAGAACCAAATTAGGCAAAAAGATTTGGAAGATAAACCACACACTCTTAGACAATCAGTGGATCAAGGAGTAAATGGCAAAAAAAATTTTTAACAATCTTGAAAGGAATGTAACTGACAACACAACATATAAAAAGCTATAGGATGCAGCGAAAGAAGTGCTAACAGGGAAATTCATAGCCATAAATGCCTATATTAAAAAAGAAGAAAAAGATAAAATCAAAGACTTAACCGCACAACTGGAGGAATTAGAAAAAGAACCAAAAACTAATCCCAAAACAAGTAGAAAAAAGGAAATAAAGAGATTAGAGAAGAGCTAAATGAAATTGAAATTAAGACAGCACTAGAAAAAATAAACAAAGCCAAAGCTGGTTCTTTGAGAAGATTAATAAAATTTACAAACCCTTAGCTAGACTAACAAAGAAAAAAAGAGAGAAAAAGATGCAAATACATAAAATAAGAAATGAGGAAGGGGATATCACCACTGACCCTACAGAAATAAAGATTGTCATAAGAGAATACCTTGAAAAATTGTATGCCAACAAGACAGATAACATAGAGGATATGGACAAATTCCTAGACACACACAAGGAGGCAATGTTGAAGAAAGAAGAAATTGATGAATTCAACATACCAATCACAAGTAACAAAATAGAATTAATCATCAAAAACCTCCCAACTAAGAAGAGCACAGGACCAGATAGCTTCACAGTTAAATTCTACCATTCTGGAAAGAACTAACACCAATCCTGCTTAAACTCTTCCAAATAATAGAAGTGGAGGGAACATTTCCTAACTCATTCTATGATGCCAACATCACCGTAATACTACAGCTACACAAAATCACCATGAAAAAGGAAAACTATAGATGAATCTCTATAATGAACCTAGATGCTAAAATCCTTAGGAAAATACTTGTTAACCATATTCAACAACACATGAAATGAATTATACACCATGGCCAAGTGTGTTTCATCCCTGCTATGCAAGTATCATTTAACATAAGAAAACTAACAATGTAATATACCACATTAACATATTGAAAGAAAAAATCAAATGATCATCTTTGTAGATGCAGAAAAAGCATTTGACAAAATACAGTGCCATTTCTTGAAGAAAACACTTCAAAAGATAGGAATAGAAGGAAACTTCCTCAACATGATTAAGTGAATATATTAAAAAAAACCAAAGCTATCATCATATTCAATGTTATAATCCTAAAATCTTTCCCTCTAAGATCTGGAACAAAACAAGGATGCCTACTGTAAGAACTCTTATTTAAAATTGTGTTAGAAGTACTTGCTTGAGCACTTAGACAAGAAAAAGATATAAAACGCATCCAATTTGGTAAGGAAGAAGTAAAAGTTTCACTATTTGCAGATGACTTGCTCCTATACATAGCAAACCTCAGAAATTTACAACAAAGCTTCTAGAGCTTATAAATAAGTTCAGTATAGTGACAGGTATAATATTAAAGTGAAAAATCATTTTGGCACACCAATAATGAGCAATAAGAGGAGGAAATCAAGAATAGTGACCATTTACAATAGTCACTTAAAGAATCAAATAACTTGGAATAAATTTAACTAAAGATGTAAAGGACTTGTATGCATAAAACTACACAACACTGTTTAAGGAAATGAAAGAAGACCTAAACAAACAGAAAAAATATTCCCTTTTCATGTACAGGAAGACTTAACATCATTAAGATATCTATTCTACCCAGACTGATTTACAATTTTAAAGAATCCCAATAATAATTCCCACAGCATTTTTTAATGAATTGGAAAAGCTAGCTATGATATTTATTTGGAAGGACAAAGGACCTCAAATACCCAAAGATTGAAAAAGAAAAATGAAATCAAAGGAATCACACTACATGACTTTAAAACATACTACAAAGCTACAGTGGTCAAAACTGCATGGTATTAGTATAAGGATAGAAATACTGACCAATGGAACTGAATTGAAAGTTCTGTTATTGATCATCACATGTACAGTCAACTGATCTTCAACAAGGCCATGAGTTCCATTCAACTGGGAGAGAATGGCCTCTTCAACAAATGGTGATTGGAGAACTGGATGTTCATACCCAAAAGAATTAGAAAGGAACACTATCCTACACCTTATACAAAAACTAACTAAAGATGAATCAAAGATCTAAATATAAGAACCAAGACCATAAAGACCTTGGAAGATAATGTAGGGAAGCATCCACAGGAGCTTGTATTAAGAAATTATTTCATGAACTTTACATGCAAAGCATGAGCAACAAAAGGAAAAATAGATAAGTGGGACCTCCTCAAAATTAAAAACATTTGCACCTCAAAGGAGTTT
Source organism: Cabassous unicinctus (assembly GCA_029593785.1). Classification (NCBI taxonomy): domain Eukaryota; kingdom Metazoa; phylum Chordata; class Mammalia; order Cingulata; family Chlamyphoridae; genus Cabassous; species Cabassous unicinctus. Next base: position 26,618 of record JAQZBX010002327.1, on the reverse strand, counting down.
GTTAAGAAAGTGAAAAGGTACCCTACTTAATGGGAGAAAATATTTGGTAACCATATATCTAATAGGGTTCTAATATACAGCATATATAAAGAAATCCTATACCTTGAAAATGAAAAGACAAACAACCCATTTAAAAAATGGGCAAGTGATTTGAAATGACACTTCCCCAAAGAAGAAAAACATTGCTAAAAAGCACATGAAAAATGCTCAACATCACTAGTTATTAAGAAAATGCAAATCAAAACTACAATGAGATATCATCTTGCACTCAATAATTGGGGGTTACTAATAAACAGAGGACAACAAGTGTTGGAGAGGATGTGGAAAAAAGGAAGTTCTTATCCACTGCTGGTGGGAATGTAGAATGTTGCAGTCATTGTGAAGGATAATTTGGTGGTTCTGTAGGAAGCTTCCTATAGAACTGCCATATGATCTAACAATCCCAGTGCTGGGTATGTAGTCAGGAAAAATTGTAAGCAGGAACATGAACAGATATATGCACACCAATGTTCATTCTGGCATTATACACTATTGTTAAAAGTTGGAAACAACCCAAATATCCATCAGCATATGAATGGATAAGCAAACTGTATTATATACATACAGTGGAATATTACCCAGATGTAAGGAGTGCAGTATTAACACATGGGATGACATGGATGAATCTTGAAGACCTTATGTTGAGAGAAGCAAGCCAGGCACTGAAGGACAAATATTAATGACCTCACTGATATGAATAAAGGAAATTGAGCAGACTCACAAAGCTAGAGTCTGGAAGATAGGTTTATAGGAGAAAGAAAGGGAGTAGAGGGTTGTAGGTCAATGCCCAATTGGGGAAAATCTATAATAAGTTAGAAGGGTGTAGTTGTGCAGTGGATGGGCATGACAGTGGTACAGTGATGCTACTGGGATCAGCGGTGCTGACCTGTGAGGGTAATATGGTGGGGGAGTTGGGTAGAACTTTCCATGGAATTGGGGTGATGATCAGGGGAAGGAGCACGTGAACTTTGGGTATTTGCAGGTCTGTGATTAAAACTACAAAGTTGAGAATGTTCTTTTGGCAAATATAGCAGGGGAAGGTTACTGATGTAGGGTATTGGAGATAAGGGAGCATACAGGACAGGGTAAACCTGGGGCAGGCTTTGATGGAATATGTAAGTGTTCATCTTGTCATAGTATATCAGTGGTTGGAGACCCATATAATAAACAAGAAAATATTAAACTCCCATCCTGGATAGTCCTACTATGTTCTCAACAGAGGGGAAAGAGTCTCTTGAGAATATAGGCAGTGCCTAGTAAAAGAAAACAGACAAATATGTCAAGCTCTGTCCATTATTGCATGTAATTATGAACCTTATTCTTCAAAAATTGAAACTTAGTAGTTAACATTGGTCCTGAGGAGTGGGAGAAGGAAGAATAAAATAGATGGAACATAGGGCATTTTAAGTGTATTAGAATTGTTCTGCATGATCTTGAAATAATGCATACAGGCCATTTTAAATTTCATCAAAATTTATAAAAAAGTATGGTCCAAAATGTAAATCATAATGTAAATCTTTGACCATAGTTAATATTAATAGCAATGCTTAAATATTTGTACATCAATTGTTATAAATTTACCATCCACATGTAAAGTGTTATTTTACACGTGGGAAAAGGGGGAAAGGGGAGGATGCTGTGTATATGGGAATCCCATATATTCTGCAAGTGACTTTTCTGTAACCTAAAACTTCATTGAACATGAAATGAAAAAAAAATAAGACAACGGGGAATACACAGAAGAAAATGTCACTGTACATACAAGACAACAGATCTTACAGTGATGAAAGACATAATGTCAAAAATATTTTTATTTAAATTTTAAAAATTTTTTTGTGTTTTGTTATTTTAAAACTATTGCTATTACTTCATTTTCTTATTAATTTCATTTGGTTATTTGTTTGGTTCATTTCTGAAGAACTTTTGAATCACAGAAGGGTTACAACTGTGGCAGGGGAGGATCATTGGTATGGGGTTAATGATGGGGCACGCATGGGAGGAGATTCACCTGGGGCATACTGCAAAGGCACATGAATGTGTTCAAGTGTTCATGGGGCATTGTCATGGTGGGTGAAGATCCGCACGATAATCAAAAGAATATCAAATTCCCATCCTGGGGAGCTCTGCCACATTCTCTAATGGGACAGCAAGAATTCCCCAAGTACAAGGGCAGTGCCTAGTGAAGGAGGATGGATAATTACAACGGTCCCTTGGTATTGCTGACTATACTTATGAGTCTATTTTTTTTTTGAAAGTGAAACTTAGCCTAGTATTACATGCTGCCTAAGAGTTACCTCCTGAGAGCCTTTTTGTTGCTCAAATGTGGCTTCTCTCTAAGCCAAATTCAGCATATAAATGCGTTACCTTCTCCCCAGTATTGGACATGATTCCCAGGAATGAGCTCCCTGACACTGAAGGATTATTACCTAGCACCCCCTAGCAATGGACCTGGAAAAAGATTTTGTTCAAAAGGGGGAAAGAATAAATATAAATGAGTTTTTATGGATAAGAGATTCAAAGTGAGTCAGGAGGTCATTCCAGATGTTGCACTTTTGCACATCTCAGCAGGATCTCATTGACTGCCACAATAAATATTGCCTCAAATAGTGGGACTCCTGAGGCTTATGGAGACATCCAGACACTATAAGCAGGTCAAACAGCTAAGGAGTTAGGCGCCCTGCCAGAGGGCCCTACTTTGGAAATTATGCTCCCCAGTGTGACAGCTAGACTCATTTGTGGTTTCCCTCCACAAGACTTTACTGCCACTTCTATTTGAACCATACATACTTGATAGATGTATGTCCAAGAGACTTAAATCTTTGGGCTGTCTATGCACCAGTTGGGCCCTGAATCTCAGCAGAGTTGCAAAAACTACTCTCCAGTTCATTGGACTCACCCAGGACAACTAAGTAGATGATGATGGACAGCGCCCATCCCAAGGAACAGAGAAAGTTGGCAAGTGCAAGGAAGCCTCATCCATCTGCCCCATGGGATAAGCCCCCTCTCATTAGAAGCAGAGTGGGTGTCGCCATGCCAGAATCCTCAAGATTGGGGAATGAATGATGAACTAAAGAATACTTACTGCTATTCTACTATAGAATTATTGTTATTCTAGCAATGGAAGAACTTTTCTCATTGATGTGGAGACAGTGGCCACCAGAGATTCTGAAGCTATGGAAGGGAAAAACAGGAGTAATATAGTGGCATTTTCAGGACACTGGAATTTTCCTGAATGATGTTGCAATGATGGATACAGGCCATTATATTTTGTCATAACTTACAAAAATGTATGAGACAGAATATAAACTATAATGTAAAATATAATCCATGCTTAGTGGCAATGTTCCAATAAGTGTTCATTAATTGTAACAAATGTTACATTAATGAAGGATGTTGTTAATTTGGGAAAGAATGGGAGGGATAAGGAGTGGGACATATGTGAATCCCCTTTATTTGTTATACAACATTTCTGCAATCTAAAGTTGTTGTTTTTTTTAATTAAATAAAAAGTATTTTTAAAAAGGTACTAATTAAAATCAGTTCACATCCATAGGATTAGATTAACATTAAGACCATGTTTTTCTGGGATACCCTAACACCATATATCTGATAAAGTTTTAATATCCAGAATATATAAAGAACTGGTACAATTCAACAACAAAAATGCAAACAACCAAATTTAAACACGGACAAATGACAAGCATATACATTCTTTCAAAGATATACAAATGGCCAACAAGCAAAAGAAAAAAATTCTCAAAACCAGTGTTCATTAAGGAAATGAAAATAGAAACTAACTGAGATACTACTTCAAACCCACGACATTAGCTATTTTAAAAAACTGAAAATATCAAGGGTTGGTAAAGGTGGAGAATTTGTAACTCTTATATATATTCCTAGTGTAATTATAAAACTGTGCAGCATCTATGGAAAGCAGTTTGGAAATTCCTTAGAAAGTTGAACATAGAATTTTCAAATGACCCAGCTATCTCACTTCTTGGTATTTATCCAAAATAATAGAAAGCTGGGATTCATATAAATATATATACAACAATCACCATAGTAACATTATTCACAATAGCCAAAATGTGGAAGCAACTCAAGTGTCCATCAAGATATGAATGGTAAAACAAAATGTGGAATATATACGCACTGAAATATTATTCAGACATTAAAGAGAATAAAATTTTTATATATGTGATATCATGGATTAACCTTGCAGACATTAAGTTGAGTAAATTAAACCAGACACAAATAAATGAAAATTGTATGATCTTACTTACATGAAATACATAGAATAGGTAAATTCATAGAGACATAGAGTAGAATACAGGTTACCAGGGACCATAGTCAGGGAGTTATAGCTTAATGGGTGCATGATTCAAGTTTGAGGTAATGAAAAATTTTGGGTTATGTGTGTGGGTAATTGTGGTAGAATTCTGTGAATTTTCTCTAATATCAATGAATTGTATACTTGAAAGATGATGCAACAGGAAATATTGAATTTCATATGTTACTAAAATTGAAAGTTTTAAATATATATTATATACAAAAACCTTTGTTTTGCTTTCTAGGTAGCACATTCTAATCTATTTGTTTTAAAATAGGAATAGGTATGCCAGAACAGTTCAGCTTTGTATAGTCAGCTTTTTAATCTTATCCAGGAAAGGTAAATATGCTAAACATATTTTTTGACTAACTGAGAATGAAAAATAGAATGGAACAATGACCTAATTAAATCTCCTTACCAAAAATTCAGGCAATGCTTTAATTATACTTTAATATTATTTTAACTTTATGAGAAATAGTAACAACAGGCATATTATTCTTTAAAATATTCACTCCATTTAGGCAGAACACAGTGTTTACTTCTTGATATTTCTTATTCTTAATTTGGGTTTGGCATATTTCAAGCTCCTAAATAATATAATGAAGTAAATGACGAATTGTAGAAAACCAAGAAGACATTGTCAAGACTGTTAGCAACTGAAAGCTACTCAGTGCAATGAATTTAAATCTTTTAAGCTCTTTTTTGTGGTACAAATATTCACATGAATCATGTTGCTGCTGCTTCTGTGACTTAGGCCAAAGCATAGTCTGTGCAACGTACTATACAAATTCAAAACAATGTATTCATTATCTCCTTAGCTCTGAAAATTTCTTTCTCTGTTTAACATTCCTTAAACATTTTAAAGTTTTTGTTTTTAAAACTGTTGTTTTTACACTAAATATTATTGATGATTTCTATTACAGTTCAAAATTTCTTTTGGAAGTTTATGATTAATTTTACAATAAATATTTTACACTTCTAAGATGTGAATGTCTTATTTAAGAAAGTTATCTTGGGAAAGTAGACAATATTTTGACATATTTTTTATTTTTGAATCTAATGTAATCTCAATCACAAAATTTCACTTCTGAAAATATTTGAGAGACCCTATTCACAACGTGCACATTGGTATAATAAATATATAAACATCATATCTATATCACTGACCTTTAACCAAATTTTATCATATATACTTTATTTATTAAAATAAATATAGTATAACAAATAAGTTATGTTTCTATTGACTCAAACCTCTCCTTTTCCATCTATAGGCAACAATATCAATTTCATGAGCATTTTATATTTTCTAAAACTCTCCTTGCTGCATTTACTAATATGTAATTTGATATATAAACTAGATAGGTAGACAGATAAATGATAGAATTTTCCTAGTTTTGTAGTTTTTTACTTTGTTATATTTGATTAATAAAATTTGCATCATTTTGTGCTTCATTTTTTTTCCCACTCAGCAGTAAAAATTTGATATATACTTCTCACACTCACTTTCTTTTTTTTCTTTTAATTTGAGTACAGCTTAACTTTTTATTTCATGGAATATGATCATTTGTTGAATTAAAGCATTGAGAATGGTAATAAGGTTCTGGTACAAATTCTGAATAAAATTCCACCATTCCCCATTCCCCCATGACCACTAAAAATAACTATCTCATATTTCCAGATGTAAGAAATCTCATTTATCACAACAGAAGATGCTTAGAAACATTATTAACTTTAAATTCTATAGCAAAGGCCTTTATTGGCAAATTATAAGTTTTTGCTAAAACTAGTATAATTTACACTTGACTGATATTCACCAAAAGATATTAGAGAGAAATTAAAAGGCACCTTAGTTTTTGTTTTATTTTGTTTTGCTTTGGTTTGCAAATCTGAGCTCAACCAGGTCCTTTACTACAGAATGCAAAGAAGGCACCCACAAGGCAACCCCACTGCTGTTAATAACTAGATTTTAGAAACAGCTGCTTCCAGGACAAGGCACATAATTTGAAGTTAGTATCACAATTAACATGTAACTAAAAGTTAGGAAAGAAACTTTCTGGAAGCCACAGTTTGTTTCCATCTCAACTCTGGAAATAAAAATTTGTCTTACGGGTCTCACCTGGAAAGGAAGAGTTCATTAGTCTAGGCTGTGGTACAGAGTGCATCCAAAAGCCAAGCCCAGGCTTGGCCCTTTGTTGAGCATCTCCATTACAGGTGCCTAGTTAGGGGCAGAATGTTTCTCTTTTGATCACAATCATCATGTGAAATAATTCTGGAGTCTTCTGAGGTCAGCTTTAGGTATCATGTATAATGACTAATATCCATGAGTCTATGCCTAATGATAGTGAAGAGACACTTTTATTATGTTCTGTATGTAAGCTGTCAGAGAGGGAGAAAATGGAAAACATCAGAATGTTTGGAAATGTATCCAAGGCTGCTTCTCATTCTGGTTTTATGCTTTTAAGGAGCCTTTTTGCTGAAACCTTCAGAACTAGTTTCCTTTGGACTTGGTGTAGGTTTAAAGTTTTATTATCAGTTATCAAGGGAATAATAAAGTCAAACTCCTCTGATAAGCCAACCTCTCATGATTGCCTTTAATCACATACTCACTTCTTGGGATAGTCACAAGGATGTTCCTCCCTGAAAGGCGGGCCATAACAGGTATTCACACAAAGTTGTTTGCTGATGAAGTATGTCAGTATTGTTCTGAAGGTCATGCATCAGAAGAAGACTTTTCAGATTGCTACATAAATATGAATGCATTGCTCTATGCTAACAAGAGGTTTCTTTTGCCTGAAAAGCCAATATTTATAGGCTGCAGATTGTGACCACAAATAGGCGAAAGTCACAAAGTTTAATGCCACACTTTCAGGTGAAAGGCTTTGTTGTTTTACACCATTTCCTGACCCCTCTTAATCAAATTGGTTCCTTTTTCTTGCTTCAAAATATGTTAATTAATTTGCTTTATAAAAAGTCAAGTGTCTTGTGGCTTCTACTATTTCCCTGGAGATACCAATGCAAAGGGATTAATTTTAGTATACAAATTATTTTAATTAATGTTTTTAACTGATTCTTTTTGTAAAATAAAAAGAGAGCACATACTGGACCTGTTAAAAAGATCAGGTCCAGGTTCTTTCTTTCTTTCTTCCTTCCCTCCCTCCTTTCCTTTTCTTCCTTCCTTCCTTCTCTCTTCCCTTCCTTCTCTCTTGCTGTCTTTCTTTTTTTTTGCCAATTTCCTCTATTCAAAGTCAACAGCATTTGTGGAGATCCAGTCCTCAAACCGGTGGAAGAGCACAAAAGGAAGGGTTGCATCACTCCCCTTGGAGAACTGGGAAAGTTGTGGGATTTGTCAGGAGAGCTCAGACACTGAATATCCACTGCACTACCCAAGGCCTTTCCGTAGGGTGAAGCCCAGAGCAGTGGAGCACTAGGTGGGGGAAGCCCTCTTCTTGACCATATCTATATCATATTCCACTCTGCATATACAGGGTTAACAAATTGCCAACTAAAACCAAAAGTATACATTTTCTAAATTATAGAAATGTGTATACATCAAAGAATGGCTGGCACATTTCATGGAAAAGACCTGAAAATGTTAAGAGCCTATAAGTGTAAGAAAAGATACAATGCATAAATAAGAAAAGAAAATAATTTAAAAGTATAGTATTAACAAATAAATGTTTATCAAAGAGATAATTGTAAGGCAAAACAAAGGGACAACATACAATACAGAGAAAAAGAAATATTAATACAGTAATTTTTATTGATATTTCATATAAGTTAAAATGTTATAGCGATTAAGGATGTAGAAGAAAAAAGATTTTAATTATTTGAGTAAATTAATAAAGAGTAATGAATCTGTGAGAATTCCTTAAAAATTTAATCATATGAAAGGCAATGAACTTTAATATTTGAAAAATCATTGAAGAAAATGAGCAAATATAATTCTACAATTAGAACATAAATATAAATTTAAAAAAATACAAATCACTTGAAGGCAGAAAAATATCTAACAATTGTTTAATTTTAAATAAAAATAATAAATATAAGAACATGAAGAAAACATTCTTTCTTGAATATATACTGAATAGCAAAGCAATCAAAACTGCAATTCCAGATTATGTAGAGGTATTTTAAAAAGGAAATATTAGTTAATGCTTAAAATTTTCAGGGTTTTTATTTGGAATAATGGAAATACTTTGGTACATTTCAAATACAAGATTATCTAGAAAACCATGAACAATGCTCTCAAAAGACTAGGATAATTCTATTTTATTTAATAATTCAAAATATTTTCCAGATTTTCTTCAATGTTCTTGTACATTTTTACTATAACATAATTCTATCACTATATTTTACTTTGCTCTAAGATCAAATATTGAGTACTATTTGTAAGTACTTTTCTTATTTGGTCTCTTTATTAACAAGATTAGACAAAAATATTTATAAAATATCAGCAAAAATTCTCATAACAAAAAGTATCACATATTTAAAACATTGTAAGATGGTAAGATTTCTGATGGTCATGGTCAAAATTTTTTAGTATTACATTAAATTCTTTCCTGTTTTCATGTGATTTCATCTTCAAAATAACTCTATGGATATAGAATTATTTGTCTGCTTTAGTTGAGGAAACTAGAGTAAGTACAGTTACTTACTAATGAATGTACAAGCAAAACAGCTGACAGATCTGGAAACTAAACCCTGGATTTTCTACTCCAAAAAAATTATATTTTAAGACTATGCTGAATTTCTTCCTCACAAAATAAATTTAATGAATTTCTGAAAGAGTTCTTCATAATAATATTCTTTGAAATTGGATTATGCATGGGAATTTTATAATATAATTTGAAGTTAAACAACATGGATTTTCTATTTCACATCAGTAGTCCAGAAATCACATTTATTGAAAGCACAGGATTAAAACATGTTTCATGGCTTCGAATTACTGTGAAGATTCTGAAAACATATTCTTGGATATGCATGGTCTAATAGAGAAAGGTTCAACTTAAATGTAAACTAATTAAAGGATGCTAGGGTATATAGAAAGAAATCAAGTAAATAACCAAATAGAAAAAAAGAAAAGATACACTTAAATATTCAGCATTACAGTCACTTCCATTTCTTGGAAAACTTTCTCTTCTGCATAATTCTAATGAGAGCATTTTTCACCTCTTTGTTCCTAAGACTATAAATAAGTAGATTCAACATGGGGATCACCATAGTATAAAAGACAGAGGCCACATGATTCTTTCCCAAGGAATAAGACTTCTTTGGGTTTAAATAAGTAAAACTCGTAGTGCCATAATAGATTGTGACTCCCAGGACGTGGGAAGCACAAGCAGAGAAGGCTTTGAGCTTTCCTGAAGAGTAATTAATTTTCAGGATAGTAGACAAAATAAATATGTAAGACACAGAGATTTTCCTAAGAGTCACCATTATGTCTAAACAACCACAAATCATTATCATGATTTCAGTGTCACGAGTGTCAGTGCAGGACAGAGTTAAAATTGGAGTTAAGTCACAGAAAAAGTGATAGATTATATTGGAGTCACAGAAATGCAATCTGTTCATGAAAAAAAGGTTTGACTAATGATTCAATAAAACTAATAAGGTAGGACCCAGTGGTGAGGGTGCAGCAGAGTCTCCTGGACATAACAACCTTGTAGTGAAGATGGTTGCAGATAGCTACATAGCGGTCATAGGCCATTGACGAGAGAGGGAAAAATTCAGTAACAGAGAAGAGGCAAAGCAAAAACATCTGTGTGAAGCAGCTCCTGAATGAAATATTCTTGTTGGAAACCATTAAGTTTTCTAAGGTTTTAGGTGTGATGATGGTTGAGTAACTGAGGTCCAGGAATGACAGGTGACTGAGGAAAAAGTACATGGGGGTGTGAAGCTGGAGATCCAGGTGAATTATGAGTATCATCCCTGCATTTCCCAGCAGGGTAATCAGGTATATCAGGAGAAATAACATAAAAAGGAAAAGCTGGATCACTTCAGAGTCTGTCAAGCCAATAAGGATGAAGTCAGGCACATTTGTGTTATTCCTTCTTTCCATAACAGAAATCAAGCATGTAAACTGTTGGGAAATCAAAGGTGATACTAAGTACGAATGAGTTCAAACCTGTTTTTCTTTATAGGAAGGATCTGGCATTTTTTAAAAAATCTCAATTATTTTAGAAATTCATAATAAAAATTAGCTTGCAAAATATGTCTGAAAAATCTTATTTTTGTTGGCCAATTAAAAATTAGGGAAGTGTAAATATTTGGAAATTATATAATAGAGAAATTTATATCTATGGACATATATATTGCATAATTACAATGATCATGACATTGTTAGAATTATTTCACCTGATTAGCACATTTATCTAGATGAAAACATTGTAAATAGGTATGATTCTTACACACACTTTTAGATGAGAAAAAGGGCACAAAAAGTTTTTTACCTAGAGTCACAACCATTAAGTATTGTTAGCCCAGTGATTCTAACAAGATTGATTGTGTCCAGATTAAACTCATAACTTATATTTAATTTCAGCAAATCAATAAAACAATGCTATGTATCTAATAAGCAATGATAGAGAGTTTTAATGCATCATTTACTTTTCTTTTCTATCCAACATGATTTGGTAAAAATGACAGATCAATTATTAAAACTTCATTGTATTAGTATTAGAGAGCACACATTACTATGTATTTTCAGATATATTTAACAGATTATTTAATCAAATTACTTCCAAAAATTATATTTTCAAAATATGTACATTGCTTAATGGCTCTGATTATATGAGTTCTATATTCCTGTTTCTATACCTTCTAGCATTACCTAGGTAACATCTACATGTTATATATATTTATATGCACATACTTCTAATAATATCACCATCTTCTTTAGATAAACTAAAATGTTCTAACTTTGAGATTAATACTTACTGTGAGTCAAAGTTGTTGAAAAATTTCTTCCAGTATTATCTGTCTAGAAATATCTCAACCTTTAGTTTTTTATCACAACAAAAATATATAAACCATTTATGAAGCCTGGTATTTCTGTGATAGAGCATTTGTTTCCTCTGTGTTAACTTATGATTAAACTTTACTCTGTAAATTTTTTTGAGGTCAAATAAATTAAAGAAAAATTTTGTTCAGATTTTTCTTTTCAAATAGAAACTTCACGCGGAAATTATGTCTCACATATATACTAGGGAGCTGCTCTGAACATGAGCAGAATAGAGTATCCCTTGTTCTTCTCCCTGATAATGCCAAGGCACCTCTTATATTGAATATTGTGGATAATGCAATATTTGGTCATCTCTGGGACTAATTTGCAAAGAAGATTGCTTGACATGATGCCAAGAATGAAAGCTCTAGGGCTAATGCATCTGTATCAGGTTTGTAACAGAAATTTGCCTTCCCCTTAGAAGCCACATAATGCTGAGCAGCATTTTTGGTATTCCTTTGTGGTGTGCCAATTTATGACTGGGTAAAAGAGTAGGTGTTTCTAGAGAAATGCTTAATTAATCTGTGGCTGAAAGGCCAGATCATTAACAACCATGGATATAATAGCATATTTTTCCCAATTAAATAATTTAATATTTTAAAATGTGTCACTGTCGTAGGATTGAGCACTGTTCATTATACAAAAATTATTGTACAATGAAATTCAAAGAAAAAAATGGAAATCATACATAAGTGTTACTCTTTAGATGTATTGTCTTCCAACTATTTTCCTTTGTGCATATAAAGCTTCTTTATATTTATGCTTATATATTTATGTAATTTTGCCAGAGCTGAATTTTCATCATTTTTATTTAATATTATTTATTAACTATTATACATCTTGACCAATGTTTAAAAACACACTTTACAAATCCACAATTTCAAGAATTTTTCATTGACTGGTGCAACATTACTAACTTCATTATAGTTGTGTGCACCAATTGTTGAATGGGCACTTTTGAGATTTACAAGAGAAACCTGTCAGGTTAGGGAGTGGCATCTAATTCATCAACACAGAAGATGTATTGTTTTATTCAGCCACACAATATTTGTGAAATTTATATTATTATATTAAAGTATTGGCTTTTATTATAGTGAAATGAAGTAGGAGAGGATAAAGTAAAAATCACTGCTGAGTAAAGTCTCTATAATTTTATTAATGGCCCAAAGCTTCTTTCTTCTACATGCAACTAGATGAAATCCATTCTTGTAAATCTTTCATTAATTAACAATAATGAAATAAATTTTCATAGAGAATAAGCAACTGGTACAAGGAAACTGTTTGAATGGCAGAATTTCAGGAGACAAAATGATAGTATGGATCAAAGGAATTTCAAAATAATATATAACATATTTGATGAATTTTTAATGTTCAATTGTTCAACTCAACAAAAATCTAATGATAATGAGAAATGTTTATTTCAGATTAAAAAGCCAGCATCAATATATTTCTCAATAGTTGACTTTGAGTTTTAGGATGTTCTATGTTAATACCACCTCAATAGGGTTTGCTCACTCCTTGAAAATCACAGATGGAGTGTTTCTTCCAGTACTGAAATCATTTTTTATAGTCATTAAGTGTACTTTCAAATAATAATATAGTCAAAGAATGAATAATCTACAAAACTTTTATTGACTAATCTTTTCTGCTGAATCTCTGTTGGTGGGTTTCCAATATATGATCTCTAATAGTAAGATTATGTTGGCAGATCAAGAGTAAGAAACAAAAAGGTGATATGACTTATTTGACCAAAATTTCAACACAATTACAATTTTATCTCACTCAATTATTCAGTATCATTATTTAATAAAAATTCTGTTTATGCTTTTAATTCTCTCAGTTTTTGGCTCTATTGATATTTTATACTGTCACATTTCTAGAATACAAAGTTTAAATTTCTAACAGTACTACTTTGCACATTTGTATGTATATGCTTATATTTGCATGAATACATTTTTACATACTTTTAATATTCGTATATTTCTTATAGACATCATATAGTTGTGTCTTTATAATAGAAATAATTGCTATGCCTTATATAAAAGTGTTTATGCAACTTAAATTTAAAATAATGATTTATGTGCTATTTTCATTTTATGTCATATTGAAGAGAGGCAGGGATGGTACTCAACTGGATTCATTTGCTCAGCTTGACAGAACTGACAGACACTGATCTAGGTTACTAAAGAAAAATGGCTTTATTTGCTGGTGGGAGACTGAAGGTAACAGTTTCAAATCAGACTCCCCATTAAGTGATTTTCTCACAGAATGTATACTGGTTGAAACAAAGAAAGTTAATAATCAGGATGATGTTTCTAAGAAAGGTCTGGAAAATTAGTTTTTTGCTTCATCATTTAATCTTAAAATATACATGGTCCATGGGTAGGGCAACATTGGGGTGGGCAATAAGGATGGGCGGGTGGTAAGGATGTCAAGGCTTAGATAAGGACAGATGTAAAGATACAGATAAGGACTGATGCGAGTAAAGATAAGAGAAAGGAAGTGCATATTTATATATTTTTGGTGGTGCTAAATAGGTTTTATGCTAAATCTGTAGCTCTGCTTACCTCCTGAAATGTGAGCAAGAGTTATGTTGAATTTCTTTGGCTTTATGAGGTACAGTGCAATGCCTTAATAGTTAAGATAGACTGGGTTTTTCTAGTACTAAAATATAATGTTAAAAAATTCTGATAATTCTCTCTGGGCTTCTTTTTAGTTAATATATTATTTACTATTAAATTTTATTTCTCTGATGGATTTTTAAAAACTTTTTTCCTGTATTTGCTTCTTTTTTTAAACATATTTTTTATTGAAGAATATCATTCACTTATGTAAACAATAAGTGTATAGTAAAAGTTGTGAATGTACCAAATCAACATGCATAACATCATACAGGGGTCACATACAACACCCCTTCACCAAAACCTTATATTTTTGTGATTCACTGGCACAAACTATGTAAATGCACCATGAAAATATTACAACTAATTATAATCCATATATTACATTTGGTGTATTTCCCCCAACTCACCTTATTTTTTTTTAACAAATCAATTTTATTGATATATATTAATAAAGCACACAATTTATCCAAAGATTACAATCAATGGTATTTGGTATAATCACATAGCTGTGCATTCAATCATTATTAAAACATATTTCAAAAATAATAATAAACAAACAAGCAAGGAAATTCCTTCCTTCTTAATCTGTTTCCCATGCTGTATTTAGCTGCTATTTCTGGCTATTTTTGCACTTTCATTTTTTTGTTTGTTAAGCAATTTTATTGAGATATATTCATATACTACATGATCTATCCAAAGTGTATGATCAATGTTTTGTTTTTTTTTACCTGTTAAAAAGACCTTTATCATAAAATTGAAATATAAATATAAAAATAGATTGTAAGAAATTACAAATTTGAAAAGAGAGTTTAGGGCCAGGTTTGATTTAATATAATTTAGTATGATAAATAGTATAGCAACAAACATTTATAAATGTAAATAATAATTACAATATAATAGAAATTAATTATAACATAATTTTAATTTTATATTACACTTTTAACTATTGGACATAATAATCTCTAAGATTGAAATAAATTATTGGTTTAGTTATTTAATCTCCATTTAAGCCATAATTCTTTCTGGATAATTCTGCCTTATAAAATTATGAGTTGCCATATTGTTATCTGCTGTAATTCATTCCAATAATATATGAAGACTTCCCAAATAAGAATTTGTTTACCCAGAAAGAATTCTGATCGATTTTTTAAACAGACATCATTGCATTATATGGTTAATGTTTTCTCTGGTGATATAACTTACATCCATAAGTTATTTTATTGTTCTCAATATTGTTATGATTGATTCCAGGCAATGAAGATGGAAGCATAAGTCACTCAAGGACCCACAGGATCTTTGAAACACTATAATCAAGGGCCAAACTATCTTCCTCAAAACTCCAGAAAACAATTAATTGATTGCGGTAAAAGGGTGAGGCCAGAATCAAGATAATGCAACCTAAAAATGTTAGACCTCACACTTTTTCCTCAGGTTGAGCTTCTTTATAGGACAGCTAAACTCTCAAGGAGAGCATCAAAGAGAACATCAACCAACACAGAACAAATTTCTGAAGACAATAAAAAGTGTTTTTTGCATTGATTTTTTGCTTTTGTTTTTGTTAGTTCCTAACACTCATTGATAAATTTGGCATATAAACAGCTAAGTTCCACCTTAAGAAAGAGAAAATTCATGGTATAACCCCATAGTTAAATTATTAAAATATTAAAATTTGCATTGTGATGCAAAAGTTTGCTAGACAAAGACACAAGAATTATGGCCCATCCAAAGGAACAAGATAAAACATCAGAAATCACCAAAGAAGAAACAAAGGATTAGGAAGAATATTCAAATGGCAGAAAATTTCTCTAATTTAATGAAAGACAAACCATATATTCAAGAAGAGCAGTAGCAACAAACAGGATAATATTGAGGAAAATCAAACCTGGACAGTAAAACTGTAGAATGAAATTACAAGGAGAGTCTTCTGAAAGTTGAGAGAGAAAAGGAGCATGTTACATATTAAGCAGTCCTATAAGACTAAAGACTGGTTTATCAGCAAAACCTTAAGAGGCATGAAGGCAGTGGGATGACAAAATTAATTACTGAAAGGAAACAATTACAACAGAGAATTTTATATCTGGTAAGAGAGTCTTAAAAATAATGGAGAGATTAAGACATTTCCAGATAAAGTAAAAGCTGAGCTGTTCCTCACTGCTGGACCTGTACTGCAAGCCATGCTACAGGGAGTTTTTCAGATGGAAAGGAAGGGACACTAGAGAGTAGATAAAAGCACCATAAGGGAATAAAGAATGCTGGTAAAGATAACCATATGGGTAATTATAAGACCACATATATTATTGTATTGTATTCATTGTATATAATTCAAATTTTTATTTGAACAGTTTCTAAAAATCAAATACTTAAAAAGTAATGGAGATTCTATGGTTTAGGATATTTAATGTGTAAAGATGTAATACAAAAAAATTTCAACAAATAAAGTAATGAGATTGTGGAATATAAGAACAAAGTTAGTATCAAATCAAATGAGATTGTTATAGATTTTAGAACTTTGATTTAGGTCCATTGGTAACCAAAAAGATACAAAAAGAAATGAGAAATATTACAATACCAAAAAATCCAATAGATATGACAATAGATATTAATGGAAAATTTAAGAGACAAAAATAATATAAAAAAACAATGTGTGAAAGGCAAAAATGGCAGAAGAAAGTGCTTCATTATCAGTAACTACTTGAAAGGGAAATTGACTAAATTCTATATAAAAAGGGGAAATTGGACAATGGTTAATACTATATGCTTTTTACAAGAACTCAACTTTAATTCAAAGACAGAACTTGGTTGAAATGGAAAGGGTGAATAAAATATCCCTTGCAAATAGTAACCAAAAGTAAGCTAAAATAGCTATACTAATAGATAAAATATTGTGAACTCGAAAACTGTTCAAAGGGACAAATCCTTACATTGTATATGAAGATATATGAAGTCAAGTTAACAAGAAGACATACTATTTATAACTATATATATGAATTGCACCAGCAGAAACCCACAGGAATGAAACAAATATTGACATTTTTGAAACAGAAATAGATGGTTCCATGATCTAATAATAGACATTAATACAGACCATTTAATAATGGCTAGAATATTTAGGTAGAAGATTGATAAGAAAATGGAGGACCAGAGTGGTACAACAACAAATCTAGAGCTCAGAGATATATGTAGAACACTTCAACCAAAAGATCAGAATACACATTCTTCTCTATTGCACATGGTTTATTCTACAAAATAGACCTTATGCTGGGTCACGAGGCTTAATAAATTTAACAAAATTGTCATTATACAAGGAGTATTCTCTGATACATTGAAATGATGCAAGATATCAATAACAGAGGGGTAACTGAAAAATTAAATAATATGTGAAAAGTAAAAGTACACTTTTAAATATTTAATGAGTCAAAGAAGAAATCACAAAGTCAGTTAAGAAATATCTTGAGTTGAGTGAACAAAAACAAAAGATACCAAATCTTAACGATGCAGCAAAAGCAGTGGTGAGAGAGAAATTTATACCAGTGAATACTTACAACAATAAAAGGAGAAAAATCTATGAGAGTCAACCTCACAACTTAAGGCACTAGAAGTAAAAGAACAGTATAAGCCTAAAGAAAACAGTTGTAAGGAAATAGCAAAGATGATATTGGACATACATGAAATAGAGAATAAAATACAATTGAAAAGTTCAATGAAACCAAAGGTTGTTATTATGTAAAGATAAATAATATCAACATGACTTTAGCTAAGCCAACATTGACAAAAAGAAAGAAGACAAAAATAACTACAATCAGAAGTTAAAGGAGGGAGATTACAAACAATTGCACAGAAATAAAATGGAGTATACGTAGATACTATGATAAATTGTGCCAACAAAAATAGATAATCTAGATGGAATGAATAAATTCTTAGAAACATATTAACTATCTACACTGACTCAAGAAGAAATAGAAGATCTCTACTGACAGAGATCAAATCAGTAATCAAACTATCCCAACAAAGAAAATCACAAGCCCAGAGAGACTCACTGGTGAATTGTACCAACATTCCAAAAACAACAATCTTCCATAAAATTGAATCAGTGGGAACACTTCGGTGGTAGTTTGAGATTATCTAATGAATTCCAATAAAGAAAAGAGTTTGCTTTTAAACTAATTTATTCTTTTGGGTAGGATACCATTTGACTGAATTAAATTTGGTTGAGGGGACTTTGATTTGATTACTTGATAAGTTCCCTTTAGGGCTACTAAGGCTACTGATTGGACTATGTTAGTGAGTTGTGACTCAGGTTGAGTCTCCTCCCCATTACTAGGTTTGATATAAATAGAAATGCAGACAGACACAGACAGAAAAAGGAGAAGGAAGCTTCCATATTTAATCCTGCCATGGGAGAGGACTAGAGGATCATTTAAGCATGAAGCTCCCAAGACACTGGGCCCATGGAGTAGCTCAAGAGGAGATGAGGCCTGCTATATGCCTGATATCAAACAGCTGAACTAAGAAAGAGGGTAAAGTGGCAAAGACCTATATAAGAAGAGTGGAAAGAGACAATCCCTATGCCTCATTGCCCTCAGCTGAGCTCAAATCTTGGCTGAGATTGATGGCCATCTTGCTTCAAATTATGACAGCTGACTTTGGTAAGAAAACATCTCTGATGGTTCCTCAGTTTGGACTTTTCACAGCATTGGAACTATAAGTTTTGCTCCAAATAAATCCTCCTTATAAAAGCCACCATTTTTGATAATTTGCATTGGCAGCCCTTTGGCATACTAAAACATTTTCCTAACTTATTCTACTGAGTAGCTTCACACTAATACAAAAGCAAGATAAAGGTATGACAGTAATATGAATATTTATAAATGAATAGGCACAAAACTAACAAACCAAATTCAAGAGCAGTTAAAAGTATTATACACTATGATTGAGATTTATTTCAAGTATTCAATAGTGGCTCAATATAAGAAAATCAATTAATGTAATATACCTCATTAATAAAATGAAGTAAAAAATCATCATAAAATAAAATTAAACCATAACCATCTAAGTTGATTCAGGAAAAAAAATATTTGGAAAAGTCTACCACTCTTCCTGTAAAAACCCTAAAAATTCTTGGAAAATAAGGAATTTAACTCAAAATGATAAAGGTCATATATGAAAATCCCACAGCTATCATTTTATTCAAGGGCAAGGGAGGGATGACCACTTTCAAAAGTATTATTCAACATTGAAATGTGTGTTCTAGACAGAGTAATTGGGCAAGGAAAAAAAAAGCATCCAAATTTTAAAGGAAGTAATAAAATTTTCCCTGATTGCAGATTACATGATCCTATATAGAAAATTCTGAAACATCCCCAACAACACTAAGATCTAATAATTAACTCAACAAATGAGTGTAATATAAAAATACACAAAATCAGTCATGTTTCTAACACTAATAATATATTAGGATTCTCAAGAGAAACAGAACTGACAGAAGGTATCTGTAAAGAGTATGAGATTATATAAAATTGTCTCACACAACTGTGTGGATGCACAATCCAAATATGTAAGGCAGGGTGCAAGCCAGGGACTCTGATGAAGTTTCCTGATGAGATCCCCAAGAGATTCTGGCTTTCTGCAGTAGAGATGGGAATTTTGTCACCCTGAATGCTGAAATCACTTCTTTTAAGGCCTTCAAGTAATTGTATGAGACGTCAGGCATTGGTGATGGCAAACTCCCCAATTAATTGTAGACATAATCAAACATATATGCAAAAAACTTATGATTAAAGTCCATGAAATGCCCTTGTATTAAAATTACTCCAGTGGTTCCTTGACCAAGCACCTGAGCACCATTATCTGGCCAAGTGGGCGCATCAGCCAAACCATCACAGTCCACTCCTTGTCAACTTGCCTGCCATACACATCACCTTAAACCATACTTAATCTCTAAATAAAAACAATAACAGACATATTTTTCCTCTTAACAATAACAAACTACACTGTGTACAACCAGAAATGCATGAAATTTGTCCAGAATAGGGTGCAAGTCCTTCGGTAATATTCACTCTTAAACTTGGCATCCTTACATAGGCATGAAACTAATACAATTTATGCCATATAATAAGAGGAAAGGATAGGGAAGAAAAAGATATTCATTTAATGTAAATATACTAACGTACAACAAAACAAGAAAGAAATATTCATGACCATTACAGTCCTCATTTCTGTAACTGCTCATATGGACAAAGTTCATATTTATCTCTATCTTCTTCCACTATTCATTCCCTGTTCCCTTTACCTTCAGCAAAATCTTGGTTCTTTGCCTGGTAGGGTAACCCAAACCTTCATTCCTGAAGATTCTGGGCCAATGTTAGTTCCACCTGGATTTTAGTGCTGAAATTTTCCATTGACTTAAATCACAGGGCATGGTAGTATTAAGAGATGCCCTAGGAAATCTTCTGTATTCCAGGAAACACTTCTTGCTTCCACTGGGTAGGAAAGTCATATTTTCCCTTGACAGGTTCAATCATCCCAGCTGGTAAAGTAATCCCCTTCTTCTCTGTTGATTCAGCAATAAGAAGAGCCTAAAGTGGCCAGGTAGCAGTCTTAACTTCCAGTTCAATTTAATTGTTGTTGTGCTTCCTGGAGGAAGCACACCTCTTTTTAGTTTTAAGAACTTTAGACCAGCAAAGTTTAAGGTTGCAGGGACAGGAAAGAAAATTTTTCCTAGTGGATCACTAGAGGTAATAGTGAGTGGTGCCAAACCCATTCCCTCTCCCCACCTTGATTCCTTGAACCACAAATCCTGGCTATGGGAGAAACATCACCTTTCAGTATATGCTGAATTTAGGGTATACACAGTCTCCTGGAGAACATTGCCCCAGCACTGTAAGGTATTCCCACCTCTTTGGGACCTTAATGCAGTCTTCAAAAGGCCATTCCATTTTCCTATCAATCCAGATGCTAACATTTATGCTGCTAACATTGTGTGGCCTGATGCTTAAGCTTTTATGCGAAGGATGAAAGATAATTTGCTACATACCACTCACAACCATTATTATGGGCCTTGTATATATATTCCTGATCACTCCCACAACACTTTGCAAGCTTTAAATCATATGCAAGAGCATACACAGCACATTGATAAATTAGTTATTGGACCCCTATCTGACTGGTATAATTCTCTTTCCTGGCCATGGTGACATGTCTTTATAGGTCTAATAACTTTTGTTGAAGGACTTTTATAATTCTGTTGTCTGTTATACTGTTGCTGTGGAATGTGGATGCAATGTGTGCCTATGGCCAATGCCAACTGATGTGCATGGGTGGATTGTGGGAACCCAAGGCCATGGCCATCCCCTTCTTAAATGAAACACAGCCCAAAGCATGTAGCACCCAGCATGACCCAGACACAAGATAAAACAATTCCTATGGCCAATTGATTTTTCAAAGAAAAAGAAAGTCTTCCTTAAATATACATAGAATTTCAAGGGTTCCTAAATAGCAAAATCATATTTAAAAAGGAGAACAAAATTTCACACATGCTGTAAGGCATCTGTGAATCAGATGCCTTACAGCATGTGTGAAATTCTGCCTCATAGTTTCAGAAGCTACAAGCCCCAAATCAAGGCTTTGGGAAGGAAATTCTGCCTCACCAAAGTCTAAAGCAATCTGGTATTGGCTTATCCACAATTGTTGGGGTTGCTTGGTTTACATCTGTGCCTTCTGTCACATTGTAATCTCTCTATGTCTCGTTTTCTGGTTTTCATTGGCCTCTAACTTCCAACTTCTCCCTGTTACTCTCTCCAACTGCATCCAAATTTCTTCTGCAAGCTCTTGTACTATGGATTGAGGCCAATAATTATTCAGTAGGGCTGCACTTGTAATAAGTATAGCATTTTATAAAAATCCCATTTCCGTTTAATCTTATGGAATATCCTTTGTTTGTTAGGCATTACTTTTCTCTTGCTGCTCTTAGAATTCTCTCTTTGCCTTTAGCATTTGACATTCTGATTAATAAGTGTCTTAGAGTTGGTATAGTGAGATATACAAAAGGGAGTACATTGTGTTTCTTGGACATGTATCTCTATGTCCTTCAATAAGGTTTGGAATTTTCTACCATTATTTCTTCAGATATTTCTTCTGCACCTTGTCTTTTCTCTTCTTTGGGGACACCCATGGGACATATGTTTCCACGTATATTGCTGTCTTTAGTTCCCTGAAACCCTGTTCAATTTTTTTTTCCATTCTTTTCTCCATCTGTTCTTTTGTATATTTGCTTTTGGAGGCCATTTCTTCAAGCTCACCAATCCTTTCTTCTTTCTCTTCAAATCTGCTGTTATGTGCCTCCAGTGTATTTTTTAATCTTTTATTGTGCAGGTCAAAAGCACCTGCAGTTGCCCTGAGAGGCTGAGGGAGTACGGTCCCTTGGGTTTCGGTTTGACCCATGTAAAGGCAGGTGGCCATGTCTCCTGGTCTCTCCCTTCTCTTGCAGTTTCCATTGATTTCAGTTTCAAGCTGCTGTCTGTGGCTTTTTTTCTCTCTGCCTGAATATCATTTCTTTATATAGGACCCAGTAATAGATTAAGAACCATTCTGATTGAGTTATTTCACACCTTAACTGATGCAGTCTTATCAAAAGATATTAATTAAAATTTGTTCCTATCCACAGGTTTCGATTAACATTAAGGCCATGTTTTTCTGGGGTAACATCACATCATATATCTGATGAAAATTTAGTATCCAGAATATATAAATACCTGGTATAATTCTACAACAAAATTATGGCACACTGAACACGTGATAAGAACACGTAAGGCTTCTCGTTTAGGTCGCTTGTCTCAAATTATCTCACTACAAATTACTTATTAAATACAAAGGGAAAAATAGTAACTTTACACTGGAAAAACCTGACAAATACCATCTTAACAAAGTGATTAAAGTTAATAGAATCTATATGGGAACATATTGTTATCCTGTGCTTCCTTATTAGATACATTTCTGTGCTTAAAAGTGCTTGCCAAAAGTGCTTTACCTTATTATAAAAACCAGAAAATATCAGATAAATCTAAATTGATGGACATCCTAAAAATAATGGTCTTCATGTTTCAAGATATCATTGATGAGAAATAGAAAAACTGAGAGACTGCTCCAGATTAAAGAGATAGATGCAATGTTTAATGATGTATTTGATATTAGAATATAAGTTTGATATAGGTATAGACTTATTTATAGATGAATATATAATTGTACATACAAAGACATTATTGAGAAATTTTATGACAGTTCCATTAAATATGAGGTTTAGATAAAAACACTGGATCTATGTTATTTGTCTAAATCTGTGTTGTTATTGTTTTTTTCTTCATGCTGGTATAGGCTACATTTAAACTTTTGTTTAAACTTAATCTTACTGCTTGTTTAAATGCTGATGGACTGTTTCTTTGGATAATGTGCAAATTCTTTCTTACCTTTCATGCTTCTTGCTTTTAATAGAATAATATGATATTAATATTCTTAAACCTGAATTTTGGTTAGGAAGGAGGCTATAATTTCTCGAAATTTTGTTCTGTTCTGAACTCTTTTAATAGGATATGGATACTTATCATGGACTTCACAGTAAAAAATAGTGAAGAATCATTTTTATTTAGGGTTCTTATTTTTGCACTCTGTTTCATGTCCACTCCCAGGGAAAAATCATCTCCTGTATTTTATGCATTTTCTATATTTATGTTGGGAGACCATGTCTGGCACTCCAAAACCAGTTAGATTATCATATATAGACATACAAGTATCTACTTTATTGTATTGTATTATTAAAATATTTTACATAATTAGACAAGACAAAAGACAAATAAAATTAAGCAAAACATAATTTTGTTTACAATAAAAGATTTAAATATACATTATCTCAATTTCTTCCCTAAACACAATTAAACTATATGAAATTTCAAATGCATAAAGATGAAAAGAAAGAGAAAACAGGGCACAATGCAGGGAAAACATCAGATATTGTGTATGATAAAAGAGGATTGATTAAAAATTCACATCTGCTCTCGACAACAGAAATGAAGAAACTACTACCCTCTTGACAGAAGTAGTACAGAGTAGAGGCTACAGAGATTGAAGCAGAGATGCATCAGCCTGGAGACAAAAGGCATGATAAAGACGGAGGTAGGGATGAGGTATACTCATAAATAGGGATATTCAGTAAATAAATATCTTATACAATGTGAAGTCCTTAATTATTCGCAAGATCTTTCACAGAATGCTAGCGGCCAAATTACGCTCTACTGGGAGAATATTGGGGGTTTCCTTTGGAAGCAAATGTCTCCTTCAAAGAATAAAATTTAAAACCCTTTAAAATCACTGCATCCCTTCTCAAAGAAGTCTGGGTGTTGACAAACACAGCCCTTGCACATTGCACTTCCAATACATGTTCTACTTTTCATTAGGAACTTGCAGTCTAGGATCCTCAGGTCTTGTGGATAGTCTCTGATTTGACAGACAGAGATCAAAAGAAAAATTGGCAGAGAAAAAGAAGCCAGGGGTAAATAGAGACATTGCAAGGAACAGAAGAACAGATAAAAAAAATATTTGTTAGTATGTTTCATAGAGAAAAAAAGATAATCTCTCCAAAGAATAATGGTGAAAAATACCTCAGAAAATTAGAGTTTTCTTAATATTTGAAAATATTACAATAGAAATAAAATTGTGACATTAGAAATGTTGGAAGAACAGTTGAGGAAATTTCCCTAAAGCGAAAAGATAAATAACAGAGAAAGTGACAATGGAGAGAAACGATAATAAATAATATTAATGACAGAAATCCTACAAAAGTAATTGTAGAGAAAACAGGATGAAGGAAAGGAAGGAAAATTATAAAAAATGAAATTACAAGATTATTCCTCAAAATAATGGTAATGAGTTTAAAAAAGGGATCCAGTGTATCTCAAAGCAATAATTTCAAAACAAAAATAAAATCATTACAACATGATACATCCTTATAGAATTCCAGAGCACTGGAACAAGAATCTTCTAAGATTAATATCACTTATTGAATGTATAAAAAAACAACAAAGTAAATACAAATGATGTGAAATTTTAGTGGGATGAGATATTAACAGGTTTTTGTGTGGGTAGAAACATTCAAATCCAAGGAAGATCAATTTTCAACATAGTTTTCTTCACACTATTAAAGCAAGAAACTGTGAGAGGGTAGAATTCTTGAATATCAATTGAATATTTGTTGTTCTGGTCTTCAAGCTTGTAATACTACTTTTTTCTTTTTTTTTTTTTCCTTTTTTGGCCTGGTAAAATTTTTTAATTGTACTGAAGTATATCACTCATATATAAACATACATAAAAAATAAGTGTATAGTAAAAGTTGTGTGTTTTGTGACAAAACACACATGCATAAAACATCATAGAGGGGTCCCATACATCAACCCACAACCAACACCTTGCATTCTTGTAAAATATTTGTTACAAATTATGAAAGAATATTATTGAAAGAATGTCTTACCACAACTATAATTCATATCTTACATTTGGTATATTTTCCCCCCAACCTGCCCTATTATTATTTTTTAAGAATATTTTTATTACAGAATTTGTGAACTTACAAAACAGTCATGCACATGTGTAGAATTCCCTTCCAACACCCGTTCACCAACACACCACTCCATGGTAGAACATTTGTTACTAATTTGCTGGTTATAGGTTTGTTTTTAATCTAATTTATGTCAAAAATTATACTCAATAAAAATATCTTAATTTGAATAAAATGCTCAACCCAAGAAAATAGTATTAGCAGAAACAAAACAATAGAATAAGGTATTATTAAAGATAATTTTAGTCTTCATACACAAAAATACTCAGAAACTGAACACTTCTCCCTCTAACATCACTTCTTTTGTAGAAGCCCCTCAACATCACAACCTCATAACAGGCACAGTGCAATAGCATTATATTCTCATTTCCAGTCTTTTCCTGTACCGTCCATTGTCAGAGAATGATAAAGTTTAAATATAAGTCCGATCATGTCAATACTCTATTCTTCTCACTGATGGTACAGATTAAATAATTCCCGTGAACAGCAGTGACCCTCAATGTAGCCCACCTTTTCCTCTTTCACTTGTCACCCCTTAGTGTTCACCTAACCTGCTGCCCTGGGTCTGCCCTGCTCTCTGCTGGTGAACAGGCCCACTTCCACCTCTGGGATGTGCTTTATTATGGCCGCTTTGCAGGCCAGCCACATGGTTACTGGAATGGCACTCTTCTCCTCACATACCTCTAAAACCCTCCAAAACACAACTTGGCAGTGAGAGGCAATGACAGATCTACTTGCATTCGGTCTTTGACTCCCTGCATTGCTTTTACTGAAGCAGGGTAAATGGAAGCCACTCTGTTTTGCCTGTAAAAATTATTGACAGTAAACGAAGTCAGAATCATTAATGAACCTTATGTTTGAGTTAATATCCCCATAAAATTTTATTTAGCTGACATTAAAAGATAAAGAAACTAAGGATGTTGTATGTATGTCTGTTTATGGCCATAAGAATATTCTAAAATAAACCCCTCAGGGGCTGTAATTTTATATGAAAAAGTGTTTAAAATATTTTTATCAGAAACA
>JAQZBX010002326.1:14225-73221 GCA_029593785.1 Cabassous unicinctus | reverse complement strand
AGTGTGGTCTGTGATGTGAACTGTAGTCTATGCTCGGTGGCAAGGCCCCAGGATGTGTATATCCATTGCGGGTGTAGTACCACACGGATGGAGAATGGTTGTGTGGGGTGTTTTTGGGGGTGTGGGTGGTGGGGAGCATGGGAATCCCTGTAGTTTCTGAGTAATATTTGGGTAATCTAGGCACCTTTATAAAATGTATATATATATATAACAAATAACATTTATGTAAACAAATGCACATATATGCATATGTATTTATATATCATTTTACAAATAAAAAAATTTAAAAAAAGTTAAAGAACAATTTAAATGGTCTATTTCATATTGGGTGAGTTGTGGTAGTTTGTGTTTTTTGAGGAATTGGTCTGTTTCATTGAAGTTGTCAAATTATATACGGAATTATTTGTAGTGTTCCTTTATTAAATTTTGATATCCTGCAGGATCTATAGTGATATCCTCTATTTCAATTCATGACATTGGTAAATTGTGTCATTTCTCTTGTTTTTTTCGTCTATTTCTGCTCTCATTTTTATTAACTCTTTCCTTCTGCATGTTTTCGGTATATTTTGCTCTTTCTTTAAATACTTGAAATGGAAGTTTAAATTATTGATTTGAGAATTTTCCTCTCTTCCAATGTAAGCATATGGTACCATAAATTTCCCTCTCAGTACTGTTTGTGTCCCAAAAATTTTGATATGTTGATGAGGAGCAGATCTGACACAAATACTTGGAGTTAGGCCAGTTTAAAGGCACAGTCTTCCACATGACTATGCTTACGGTAGATACCAGCCACAAGTTTGATAATTCCCAGGGCTACCTTCACTTCTGACCAACTGGCTATAAATTTCAATAATTCAATAGATCAACACATAGAACTCAATAAAGCACCATGCTTACTATTACAGTTTTAATGTAGCATAAACGATACAGATGAAGGCCAGCCAAAAGAAGAAATATACAAGATGATTTTCACAAATGAAAAGATCTCATGTCCTCTGCTCTGGAGTCAGGCTGTTTCAGCCTGCTGGCTCACTAATGGACATTTCTGGGAGCTTTATGCCCAGAGTTTTTAATTGGGGTTTGCTTACATAGCTGTGATTGATTGAATCAATTCCCATGTGGCTGAACTCAATTTCCAGTCCTCCTCTCTTTCCTGGTGGTGAGGTTCAAAGCCCCAAATTTCTAATCACATTGTTTATCTTTCTAACAAGGCCTGCCCCCACACCAAGACTGACACTACCCTGAGTAATCTCTTAGCATAAACGATTAGCTTTGGCCCCAGGATCCACCATGAATAAAAAAGACACTGTTATCACTCTGGAAATTCCAACAATTTAGTGGTTACCCTGCTCACTGAGCATGGACAATGGCCAGACCTCTTTTTGGAGGCCAAATTCCTTACTCTACATTTGTATATTCATTTTCATTCAGTTCACTATATATTTTATTTCCCTCCAAACTTCTTCTTTGAACACAAAGAAGAAGTATTTGTACACAAAACCAAACAGAAGAGATTAAGATTCCTGGAGAAGAAAGAGAGGAAAGGAAACTTTCTCTTTGACATGAAATAATTGCACAAAAATTCCAATCTTAAAAACTGTATTGCATATGCAGATGAAGAACAGCTGAGAAAATCCAAATAGTTAATCACAAACTACTCTAAAGGTCCAGAATAACTTGGACCAAGAATCAAGAAAGACTTATAACACAGCCAATCTGCAGTAAAATTCTGGGCAAAAGGGAGAGACTGACCATCACAGTTACCACATCAAAATAATCAAATGCACAGACATCAGCAAGATGCAGAGCAGTTAAGCAAGAAAAAGAAATAAAAGACATCCAAATTTGAAAGGAAGAAGTAAAACATTCACTATTTGCAGATGGCAATATTCTATACATAGAAAGTCCCCAAATATCTGCAACAAAGTTTCTAGAGCTGATAACTGAATTTAGCAAAGGGGCAAGGTACAAGCTCAACATGCCAAAATCAATATTGCACCAAAATGAGTAATCTGAGGAGGAAATCAGGAAAAAAATTACATTTACAATAACAAGTAAAATAATCAAATATCTATAAATAAATATCTAGGATGTAAGGGACTTATACATAGAAAACTGTAAAACTTTGCTAAAAGAACTCAAAAAAGATATAAATAAATGGAAGGGCATTACATACATGCTCATGGATTGGAAGACTAAATATTGTTAAGATGTCAATTCTACCCAATATGATTTACAGAGTCAATGCAATCCCAATCAAAATTGAAACAGTCTACTTTGCAGAAATGGAAAGCCAATTATTAAATTTATTCAGAAGGGTAAGGGGCCTTGAATAGCCAAAACCATCTTGAAAAAAAACAAAGTTGAAGAACTCACACTCCCTGACTTTAAAGCTTATTACAAATCTATAGTGCTCAAAACAGCATGGTTTTTACACAGGATAGATATATAGACAAACGGAATCAAATTGAGAGTTCAGAAATAGACCTGCACATCTATGGTCAATTCATTTTTGACAAGGTTGACAAGGCTGCCAAGTCCACTTAATTTGCAAAGAATAGTATCTTCAATAAATGGTGCAGGGAGAATAGGATATCCATATGCAAAAGAATTAAAGAGGTACCTTATCTCACACCATATAGAAAACCTAATTCAAAATCAATAAAAGACCTAAATATAAGAACCAGGAAAATAAAACTCCTAGGAGAAAATGTAGGGAAGCATTTTCAGGATCTTGTGTTAGACAATGGTTTATACCAAAGCACAAGCAACAAAAGAAAAACTAGATAAATGGGACATCCTCAAAATTGAAAACCTTTTGCATAAAGGACTAACAAAAGTGAAAAGACAACCTACTTAATGTGAGAAAATATATGGAAACTATATTCCCAATAAAGATTTAATATGCAGAATACATAAAGATATCCTACAACTCAACAATAAAAAGGCAAACAAAGAAATTTAAAAGTGGCCAAAAGGAGGATTGTGGGAAGATGGCATCGAATGGTCAGGAAGGGCTCAATTCTCTCACAAAATCAATGGTGAAAGAGCCAGAATCTGTCTGAGGGATCTGCTTTGGGGGTCATCAGACCAGGACAGTGCTTCACAAACCCAAGGAGGGTGAGGGACAGAGAGAAAAAGAATCTGAAACAACAAACATGAGGTACCAAACCACTGTGGTGGCTGGAAAGGGCTCCATTCACCCACCCTCAAGATATTAAGCTGGGGTAAAACACTGACTCACTGCAGCTGGCTGAGAAGGGACCAGACATCTTCCTTCTTGTCATCTGTTATAAAGGAAAATGGATGGGGAGTTGGGGGGCTTTTCTTCATTGAACTAGGCCAGCTGAACCCACTTTGAATCTGAAGTCTAACCAGACCAAAACACAGGAAAACAGAGATTGAAACAGCTCTGTGGAGAAGTGTGCTGGTAAGTGCCATCTTTTGGCAGGTATGAAAATTGCAAAGAGAAAAATTGTTTTGGGTTCCCTCTACCCTAATTCCAGGGAGAAAATCTGTGCCCCATTAGTGAGTCCCTGGCCTGATTTTGATAACTTAAACTGGATAATTTTAAAGTCTTAGAATAAGTTGAACCAAGTATCAAAGAAGCGTTGCAAAAGAAAAAAAATAGCAGGCAAGAGAGAAATTGGCCAGAGTAAATTCACCAACATATTCAGATGCCTAGACAACAGCACAAATTACAAACCATATCAGGAAACAAGAGATGGCTCAGCCAAAGGAGCAAACAAAATATACTGAAGAGATACAGGATTTAAGACAAGCAATGATAATCACACTACTTTCCTAAATCAATTCAAAATATTTAAAGAAAATATGACTAAAGAGATAAAGAATATAATGTAGACACTGGGTGAACATAAAGAAAAACCTAAAATCTGCAAAAAAAAAAAGTAACAGACTTTTTGGGAATGAAAGACATGATGGATAAGATTAAACATATATTAGAGGCACATAAAAGAAGAATAGAATTGCTCTTAGACAGAATTAGTGATTTTGAAGAAAAAACATCTGAACTGGAAAAGAGAGAACAGAAAGAGAAGAGAGTGGAAAAAAATGGAACAGGGCCTCAGGGAATTGAATGATCATGTGAAACACATGAACATATGCATTATTGGTGTCCCAGAAGGAGAAGAGAATAGAAAAGGGGTAGAAATTATATGTGAAGAGCAAATACCCATGCTGTTGGAGGTGTGGGCGGGGGGGAACATGGGAATCCCTGTAATTTCTGAGTAATATTTAGGTAATCTAAGCACCTTTAAAAATATATATATATATAAAACAAATAATATTTATGCAAACAAAAGCACATATATGCATATATATTTATATATCATTTTACAAATATTGGTATGTATTGTGAAAAATTTGATTTTTATCCACAATTAAAAAAAAAGAAAGCACACAAATGCCTATTAAAAAAAGAAAGTATATGTGAAGAAACAATGAGCAAAAACTTATTAAAGACATAAATATCAATATCCAAGAAAGACAACACATCTCAAACAGAATAAATTGAAATAGACTTACCCCAAAAGACCTACTATTCAGAATGAAAAATATCAGAGATAAAGAGAGGATTCTGAAAGCAACAAAAGAAAAGCATATCATCACATACAAGGGAACCTCAATAAGATTAAGTGCCAACCTCTCATCAGAAACCATGGAGGAGGTGGGTGTGGCTCAATTGATAGAGCTCCCGTTTACCATATGGGAGACCCCAGGTTCACTTCCCGGGGCCTCCTTGTGAGGGCAGGCCGGCCCGCGTGGTTCAGTGGGCTGATGCAGCAGGACCTCACAGCAGGAGGGAGATAAGCAGACACAGAGAGGACAAGTAGCGAATGGACACAGCAAAACACAAGCAGCAAGGGGGGAATAAATAAATAAATAAATAAATCTTAAAAAAAAAAAAGAAACCATGGAAGCAAGAAGAAAGTGGTATGGCATATTTAAGGTACTGAAATCGAAAACCTGCCAGCCAAGAATTGTGTATCTGGCAAAACTGTCCTTCAAAAATGAGGGTGAGGTCAAAGTCTTCAAAGCCAAACAAAATCTGATAGAATATGCTACCAAACAGCCAGAATTACAAAAGATACTAAAGGGAGTGCTGCACTCTGAAAGGAAAAACAACAGCAGGGGACTAGGAGCAGAGTGTAGAAACAAAGATTATTAGGAAGGCTAAATTAAAGGGTAAAAAGACAGACAATAGTATGATATGACAATAGAAATGCAAAGGACAAAATGGATGAAGTAATGTTTTCACATAAATAACATTGAATATTAATGACTTGAAATCTGCAATCAAAAGACAGTTTGATAGAATGGATTAAAAAATATGAGCCATATATATATGTGTATATTGTCTACATGAGACTCACCTCAGATATAAGGACACTACCAAGGTGCACATGAAAGCCTGAAAAAAAATATTCCATGAAAATAGTAATGAAAAACAGCTGCAAAAGCAATACAAATATAGGACAAAATAGATTTTAAGTGCAGAACTGTTATAAGGGATGAAGAAGTTCATTATAGATTAATAAAAGGGGCAATTCAAGAAGAAATAGCTATACTAAATATTTATGCACCAAACCTGAGTGCCCCAAGATACATGAGGCACACAGTGGCAAGCTGAAGAGGGGAACAGACATCTCTACAATAATAAATGGTGACTGTAATACCCCACTCTGTATTGCATAGAACATCAGGAGAGAAGATAAATAAAGAAACAGAGAGCTTGAATAATATGTAAATGAACTAGACCTAAGAGGCATCTCTAAAGCATTGCACGCCAAAACAGTATGATATACATTCTTTTCAAGAGCTCATGGATCATTCTCCATGGTAGACCATATGTTGGTTCACAAGACAAGTCTCAAGAAATTTAAAAAGATTGAAATTATAAAAATCACATTATCTGGATCATAACAAATAAAACTAGTAATCAATAATGGATGGAAAAGAGAAAATTCAAAAATACGTGGAGATTAAGCAACACACTCTTAAATAATCAGTGGGTCAATAAAGAAATTACAAGAGAATTCAGCAAATATCTTGAGACAAATGAAAATGAAAACACAACATATCAAAATCTATGGGACACTGCCAAGGCTGTGCTGAAAGTGAAATGTATAGCTCTCAATTCATACATTTAAAAAGAAGAAAGAGCTAAAATTGAAGATATCACTTCACACTATGAGGAACTAGAAAAAGAACAGCAAAACTAATCACAACCAAGCCGAAGTAAAGAAATAGTAAAGATCAGAGCAGAAACAAATGAAATGGAGAACAAAAGATCAATAGAGAGAATCAACAAAACCAAAACTGGGTTCAAAAGATCTATAAAACTGGCAAACTCTTAGCTAGATGGACAATGAAAAAAAGAGAGAAGATGCATGTAAAAAAAAACAGAAATAAAAGGGGAGATTTTACCACTATGCCATAAAAAAGAGAGAGATCATAAGAAGATACTATGAACAACTGTATGCCAAAAAACTAGACAATGTAGAGGAGATGGACAGATTCCAGAAAGGCATGAACCACCTACACTGACCTTAGAAGAAATAGAAGACCTCAGGAAACCAATAACAAGTGAAGATATTGAAATGATCATCAAAAACCTCCCAAAGATGAAAAGTGTGGGACCAGATGGCTTCACAGGTGAATTCTACATATCATTCAAAGATGATCTAATATCAATCTTACTCAAGCTCTCCAAATAATTAAACAGGAAAGAACACTACCAAATTCATTCTATGAAGTCATCACCTAATACCAAAACCAGATAAAGATACTATGAAAAAAGAAAAATACAGAACCGATATCTCTAATGAATATAGATGCAAAAAATCCTCAAGAAAATACTTGAAACCAAATCCAAAAACACATTAAAGTAATTATATAGTGCAATCAAGTACGTTTTATTCCTGGTTTTCAAAGGTGTTCCAACGCAAGAAAATCAATTAGGGAAGTGGGTGTGGCTCAATGGATGGAGCTCCCGTTTACCACATGGGAGGCCCCAGGTTCGCTTCCAGGGGTCTCCTTGTGAGAGCAGGCCGGCTGCGCGGCACAGTGGGCTGATGCAGCAGGACCTCACAGCAAGGGGGAGATTAGCAGACACGGAAGAAACACACAGTGAATGGACACAGTGAATGGAAAACACAAGCAACAAGGGGGGGATAAATAAATAAATAAATCTTAAAAAAAAAAAGAAAATCAATTAATGTAATAAAACACATTGATAAATTGAAGAATAAAAATCATGTGATCTTCTTGATTGATGCAGAAAAGGCATTTGCCAAAATACAGCAGCCTTTCTTGATTAAAAAAAAAAAACACTCCAAAAGATAGGAATAGAAGGAACCTTTCTCAAAAGGAAAAAGTGCATATATGAAAAGCCTACAGCTAGCATTTTACTCAATGGTGAAAGGCTGAAAACTTTCTCACTGAGATCAGTAACCAGACATGGATGCTCATTCTCACCATTGTTATTCAATATTGTGTTAGAAGTTCTAACTAGAGAAATTAGGCCAGATAAAGAAATAAAATCACCCAAATGGGAAAGAACGAAATGAAACTTCCACTACTCACTGATGTTATGAACCTATATCTAGAAAATCCTGAAATATCCCCCCCAAAATGACTGGAATTAATAGACAAGTTTAGCAAAGTGGCAGGAGAGAAGATTAACATGCAAAAATCAACAGCATTGGGAAACAGATATAGCTCAATGGTTGAGCGCTTGCTTCCCATGTATGAGTTCCATTAGTGGGTCCCTGTCCTTGTTCCTGTTTTCATCAGTTATACATAGGTAATTTTAAAGACTAGAATGATTTGAACAAAGACTCAAAGAAGAGCCATAACACAATGCCAATCAACATTAAAATCCTAGGCAAGCAAGAAAAACTGACCATCAGAGTAAACTCACCATCATAATCAGATGCCTAGACATCAGCAAAATATTACAAGCCATACTAAGAAACAGGAAGGTATGGCCCATGCAGAGGAACAAATTAGAATGTCATATGAAGCACAGGATTTGAAGCAACTAATCAATAATGTTCAAAGAAACCTAATGTAATTGAAGGATCTGAAAAAAATATATAGCTACAGATATAAAAGATACTAAGATGATGGGCAAGCTTAAAGAAGAATTTGAAAGTTTGAACAGAAAAATGACAGAAATTATGGGGAGAAAACACACAATAGATGACATTAAAAGTACATTACAGATATTCAAGATGGCAGAGTAGGGCACAGCAGGATGTAATCTTCCTCAAGGAACTGTGGGAAGGATACAGAATAAGTGGAACCAAATGATTAAGTAGATTCCTAAAAAAAGAAAGAAAGAAAGAAACCCTAGACTTGAAAGAGAAACTAACCAACTGAATAAGCCCATCAAGATAAATGGATGCCTAGACCTCTGCAAAAAATTACCAGCCATATTAAAAAACAATAATTTGTGTCCCAGTCTAACGGACAAACTAAAAAGCAGGAGAAGCACAATTTGGAACAACTAGTCAAGGATGTCCAAACAAATATCCTCAACTTATTGAAATGAAGGAAGAGATAAAGGCTATCAAGAAGACACTAGGGAAACTTATCAAGAAATTGTAAACATACATAAAAAGATAGTAGATTAGAGCATTCCAGGAAGATGGCATCAGAGCAGGCAGGCAGAGCTCAACTCTCTCACAAAACAATGGGAAAAGGGTCAAAAGCTATTCAAGGGACCTGCTTTGGGGGTCAGCAGCCCAGAAGAGTGCTTTATATACAACTCCCAGGAGGGCAAGGGACAGAGAGATGAAGAATCCAAAACAATGTGAGTTACCAAGCTCCTGCAGCAGTCAGAAAGGACTCCCATAACCCACACCCAAGATATATAACCTGTATAAAACCCCTGGCTCATGGCAACTGACTGTGAGGGGAACAGACATCTTCCTCCCTGTCAGATGTTATGAATTAAAAGGGAGTGGCAGTCAGGGAGGGGCTTTTCTTCAGTGAATTCAGCCACCAGAGCCCACTTTGAATCTCGGCTCTGGCCAGACAAAAACACATGAAACAGAGATTGAAAGAAGCATCTCCTTGGAAAGGTAAGGTGATGAGTGCTATCTGATGCCTGGTTTTGAAATTGCAAGAAGAAAAATTGCTTTTAGGGCTCTCTTAACCCAAAGTCCTGGGAGAAAATGTGCACCCCATTAGCAAGTTCCTGGCATGATTCTGATAACTTAAGCTGGGCAACGTTTAAAAAAGATTTACTTATTTATTTATCCCCCTCTCCTCATTGTTTTGTTCTGTCTGTGCCCTGTGTTTTCTTGTGTGTCTGCTTGTATTCTCTTTAGGCAGCACCTGAAACTGATCCTGGGGCATTTTGGAGTTGGAGAGAGGCACTCAATCTCTAGTGTCACCACAGCTCCCTGGTCTGCTGCATCTCTTATTGTCTCTCCTCTCTGTCTCTTTTTACTGCATCATCTTACTGCTCCAGCTCTCTTTGTGGGCCAGCACTCCTTGGTGGGCCAGGACTTCTGGGCAGGCCAGCTCTCCTGTGTGGGCCAGCTTGCCTTTCACCAGAAGGCCTCAGGAATCTAACTCTGCACCTCCCATATGGTAGATGGGAGCCCAATTGCTTGAGGCCCATCTGTTTCTCCGTGGGAAATTTTAATAATTTAGAATAATTTGAACCAAATATCAAAAAAGAGTTGTGAGGAAAAAAATAATAGGCAAGAAAGAGAAATTGGCCATCAGAGTAAATTCATCAATATATTCAGATGCCTAGACATAATAAAAAAATTACAAGCCACATTGGGAAACAGGATTAGATGGCCCTGCCAAAGGAACAAACCAAATATCCTGAAGAGATACAGTATTTAAGACAGTCAATCAGGAATAATAACATAACTCTCCTAAGTCAATTCAAACAATTAGAAGAAAATATGACTAAAGAGAAAGGATATTAAGAAAACACTTGGTCAGCATAAAGAACAATTTGAAAGCTTATAAAGAAAAGTAACAGAAGTTATGGGAATGAAAAGTATATACACAGAAGAACTGAAAGCAATAACACAAACAGACATCTGCACACAAATATTCATAGTGATGCTATTCATGATTGACAAAGATAGAAACAACCCAGGTGTCCATCAATTGATGAATGGATAAACAGTTGGTGGTGTATACCCACAGTGGAGTATTATGCACCAGTAAGAATAAATGAAGTCATGAAGAATATTACCTGGAGACTATTATGTTGACTGAAGCAAGCTAGACACAAATGGACAAATACTGTATGATTGTGCTTTTTGAACTAAATAAATTGTGTAAATCATAGAGTTAATAACTAGAATATTGGTCAACAGAAAATGAAATGAAGTTAGAGTATGGGAAGCTGAGCATTAACCTGTGCAAAATTAGTAAAAGTGTTGTTTTTAATCTCTGGACATGAATAGAAAATGTAAAGCACAACACAATGTTTGAAACTAGCAGTGCTAATATATGAGTATGACAATGGTTGAAAAGATAAGTCTAAAGTCATGTATATTACTAGAAGAAAAGCAAAAAAATGTAACATGGGACTGTATAGCACAGTTAAACCTCATGTAAAATATGAATATGGGTGATATTGCATATATAACACTGTTTTTTACAAAATATAAATACAAATAAAATGGAGAGATGGAAACAGAATAGCAGCTGTGTACAGCAGCGAAATCATAGATTCAGAGGTGATAAGACTTTTTGTTTGTTGTTAATTATTATAATTATTATTGGAATAATGAAAATGCTCTAAAAATAACTGAAGTGATGAATGCACAACTATGTGATAGTACCAAATACCATTAATTGCACACTTTGGATGCTTTATTAATATGTATCAATAAAATTGATTTGATCACAAAAGATAACAGACCTTATTGTGATGAAATGCACAATGTAAGAAATGAAAAATATACTAGGAACATGCACAGTGCCTAGCAAAGGAGGACAAATACACCAGGACCTTGATACTGATGCTTTTCCTTATGAACCTCATTCTTGTGAAATTGAAACTTAGCCTAGTATTATAAATTGCCTAAGAGTTACATCCTGAAAGCCTCCTTGTTGCTCAAATATGGCCAATCTCTAAGTCAAATTCAGCATATAAACTTAATACATTCCCCCCAGTGTTGAACATGACTCCTGGGATGAGACTCTCTGGCACCGAGGAATTATTACCAAGTGCCAACCAGCACTGCATTTGGAAAAAGACCTTGAACAAAAGGGGACAGTATTAAATACAAATGAAATTTTATAGCTAAGAGATTTCAAAGTGAGTCACAAGGTCATTCCAGAGGTTATGCTTATCCAAGTCTCAGGAGGATCTCACTGACTGCCACAGTAAACTGCATCAAGCAGGGGTCTCCTGAGGGCTCTAGAGACATCTAGACACTATAGGCAGGGAATAAAATCCCAGGAATTTGGTAACCTGTCAGTGGGCCTTACTGTGGAATATATGATAACTTATTCCCTCAATGTATAGAAGTAAGACTCATTCATAATTTTGCTACACATGACTCCTCTGCCCCTTTTATTTGAACCTATAATTAGCACTATACCCATTAAATATGTGTCTCAGAGACATAAATCTTCTGGCTGTTCTTATGCTGATTAAGCCCTGAATCTCCACAGAGTTTGAGCCAACATCTACTTTCCCATTCATCGAACTTGCTGAGGACAACTAACAAAAGGATGATGAAGGACAAGACCCATCCCCCAAAAAAAGAGTATCTACAATGGCAAGAAAGAGTTCCATCCATCTTTACCATGGGATTTGTATTAGTCAGCCAAAGGGGTGCTAATGTGAAATACCAAAAATGGGTTGGTCTTTATAAAGGATATTTATTTGGTGTAGAAGTCCACAGATACCAGGCCATAAAGCATTAAGTTTCTTCTTTCACCACAGTCCATTGCCACGTGTTGGAGCAAGACAGCTGCTGACATTTGCCAGGGTTCAGGCTTCTTGGGTTCCTTTCTTCCTGGGTCTGTGTTTCTCTCTGGGCTTAGCTCCTGTTTCCTCCACAAGGTCAGCTGAAGATGATTAGACGAACGGCTCGCTTCTCTTCTCCTGGGCCTTGTTTCCAGCATCAAAACTACTTCTCAAAAATGGCTTCTACTCTGTTCTTTGACTTGCCTTTTATATTCAATTCCCCACCCCCATGGGGTGGGGCTCAATGCCCTACTGACGTGGCCCAGTCAATGCCCTAATCATAACTTAATCATGCCCAGATTAAGAGATCAGTTTAAAAGCATGACCCAATTTTAATTTTGGAATTCATAATTACATCAAGCTGCCACATTTCACCCTCTCAATTCCAAAAATACATTACAATATTAAAAAAAAAACTTAAATCAGTAACAATCCAAGTACAAAATCATATCAAAATCATTTTAAAGAAATACACTTTGTCTTCAGGCAAAATCCCATCTGCTGTAGACCTCTGAAACTTACAAAATCATTTAACTGCTTCCAATACACAAATGGAAAGACGAAGGATAGACATTTTCATTATCATAAGGAGAAATTGATATCTTAAGCATGAGTCATGGACCCTCTACAGTTCAGTAAACATGCAGGGCATCCTCCATTGGGTTTCAAAGTCTGAGAGTCATTCTTAAGAAGATGGATACTTATCCTTGGGGCCACGTTGGAACCTACCCTTTCCACAGGCTTGCTCATTGGCCATTTTCTTGGTTCCACCCTCATCAAGCAGTTGGGTGTTAACCAAGTTCCAGACCTCACCTTCGAATAATGATGGGGTGATTGCCACACCTTGCCCAATCTTTGGGTTAGAGTCTTATCTCCCTAGTACAGTGAGGTGAAGACAACATTCCCCCTAACATTTGGCATACAGATTCAACCCTCTCCGACCAATGAGTTGACCACCTGGCCTTCCCTAACCTTTGGCATACATGTTCAACCCTCTCAGAGCAACGAGTTGACCACCTGGCCTTCTCTATCCATGGGGGACAAGTACACCCCTCTCAGACCTTTGTGGTGTTGACATTAAATGCCCTAATCTTTGAGGAATGTGCTCCACCCTCTCTGCTCCCTGGGATGGCAAAACTCTCCCAGAAAATTGGGTGGGGACATCCACCCTCTTCAACTGCAAGGGAAAACTCACACTCTCTGCACACATGGATGGGGTTCCTCTCTTGGTCCAAGAAGATGTCTAAATTCCAGATCTCTGCTTCCATGGTTTTCTTCTTAAAGCTGATTCTCCTTCAATCTCTCCTTTCCATGTCCTCTTTTGTCCAAGATGACAGTGGTTTTGTTCATACAGCTCTCTCAGAAAACTTTGTTGGTTTAGCATGCAGGAAGCAGGAGTCCAAGCCATCAGACAGTAAGACTTTCCACAAGTCTTTCTGAGATAACTGCATTGTAAATTCTGAGTTACGAGTTCCAAGTATAGTAAAGTCTTCAAATGGGGCATTTTCATCTGGGAATTTGATTTCCAGAAACTTGGAAGTTCCAGAATCAGTTTCTCTTCTCTTTGTGCCCAAAAGTTCAGTCCTTAGTGTATTTCTCTCATCTAGTATTTTGCTATAAGCTGTAAGGAGAAGCCAAGCCACATTCTCCAAATTTACCCTGGAAAGTTCTTCAGCTAAATGCTCAGGTTCACCATTTTCAAATTCTGTCTTCCATATAACACCAGGAGTTAATCTTGCTAAGTTCTCTGCAATTTTAAAACATGGATCACCTTTCCTCCAGTTTCCAATAATAGTTTCATCATTTACTTCTAAAGCATCATAGAAAGTCTCTTTAGTGTCCATATTATTATCAACAGTCTCTTCAAAGTGATCTAGGCCTTTTCCATCAAGCATTTCACAATTCCTCCAAAAAATAACCCTTAGCCATTTATAAAACCATTCCAACATTTTGGTAATCACAAAAGCACTTCCCCACTCCTCAGTACCAAATTTTGTATTAGTCAGCCAAAGGGGTGCTAATGTGAAATACCAAATATGGGTTGGTCTTTATAAAGGGTATTTATTTGGTGTAGAAGTCCACAGATACCAAGCCATAAAGCATTAAGTTTCTTCTCTCACCACAGTCCATTGCCATGTGTTGGAGCAAGACAGCTGCTGATGTTTGCCAGGGTTCAGGCTTCTGGGGTTCCTCTCTTCCTGGGTCTGCATTTCTCTCCAGGCTTAGCTCCTGTTTCCTCCACAAGGTCAGCTGCAGATGATCAGATGAACGGCTCGCTTCTCTTCTCCTGGGCCTTGTTTCCAGTATCAAAACTGCTTCTCAAAAATGGCTTCTACTCTGTTCTTTGCCTTGTCTTTTATATTCAATTCCCCACACACCATGCGATGGGGTTCAACGCCCTACTGACGTGGCCCAGTCAATGCCCTAATTATAACTTAATCATGCCCAGATTAACAGATCAGTTTAAAAGCATGATCCAATTATATTTTTGGAATTCATAATTACATCAAACTGCCACAGGATCTAAGTTCCTTCTCAATCAGAGGCAGAGTGGGCATCACCATCCCCATATCCTCAAGACAGAGGAATGAGCAAATATAAGGGTGAAATGCATCTATAAAGTAAAGTAGACTTATTATTCTAGTAATGGAAGCTCTTGTACTATTGATATAAAGTCAGTGGTCAAGAGAGATTCTGAGGGGAGGGAGAGGGAAGAATAGGTGTAACATGAAGCATTTTGGGGAAAATGGAATAGTTCTGCATGCCATTGCAATAATGAATACAGGCTATTATATATTTTGTCAAAATCTATAAAATGGTGCAGTGCAAAGTGTAAAGTAAATCTTAACGTAAACTATTCACCATGGTTAGTAGCAATGCTTTAATAGGGTTTCATCAATTGTAACAAATATATCACACTAATGAAAGATGTTGTTAATGAGGAAAAGTGTGGAAAGGAGGGGGGATGGGGTATATGGGAATCCCCTTATATTTTTATGTATCATTTATGTAATATAAACGTTCTTGAATAATAATGATAATAAAATATACTAGAAACATATAAGAGCAGATGTAACAGGCAGTGGAAAGAATTAGGAATGTCAAAGATAGGACATCTGAAATCTCACAGATAGTATAGCAGATAGACAAAAACAATGGAAAAACTCCAACAGGCACTCAGAGTACTGAATGACAAGATGAAACTCACAAACATATGCAAATATGGGCATCCCAGAGGGACAAAAGAAGGGAAAAGGGGCAGTACGTGTGTTTGAGGAAATAATGGCCTAAAATTTCCCAACTCTTATGAGGAACATGGAAATACATATCCAGGAAGGTGAGCAAAATTCAAGCACAATAAATCCTACCAGACCTTCTCCAAGACATATTATAGGATTGTCAACTCTCAAGAAAAAGATAGAATCCTTAAAGCAGCAAGAGAAAAGAAATCCATCACATATAAGTGAAGCACGATATGGTTAAATGCTGGTTTTTCACCTGAAACCATGAAGGTGAGAAGGAAGTGGGATGACACAGCTAAGGTGCTGAAAGAAAAAAAAAAAAAAAAACCCTACCGGCCAAGAATTCTGTATCAAGCAAAATTGCCATTGAAAAATTAGGGAGAATTCAAAATAGTCACAGATCAGCAGAAATTGAGAATATTTGTCAACAAGAGTCTTGCCTTTCAAGAACTACTGAGGGGAGTTTGCTGGTGGGAAAGACAAAACAGGAGAGAGAGGGTTGTAGGAGATTGTAGAAGGGAATATTATTGGTAAGATGAACTTAAGGGATGAAAATAAAATATGACATATACAAGCCTAAAGAAAAAGTGGCTAAAGTAAGTACTGCCTTTACAGTAATAACATAGAATATTAATGGATTAAACTCTCCAATTAAAAAACACAGATTGGCAGAATGGATAAGGAAATATGACCCACCTATATGATGTCTACAAGAAACTCACCTTAGACACAAGGAAACAAACATGTT
The DNA here is from genome assembly GCA_029593785.1 of Cabassous unicinctus. NCBI lineage: Eukaryota > Metazoa > Chordata > Mammalia > Cingulata > Chlamyphoridae > Cabassous > Cabassous unicinctus. The sequence continues at coordinate 57,251 of JAQZBX010002326.1, read as the reverse complement.
GCAAGTGAAAGGTTGGAAAATGATTTTACATACAAACAGTAACCAGAAAGGGCAGGGGTAGCTATAATGGGTTAGAAGACCCAGGATACTGGAGGGAAGGTTGGGAGAGAGACCAGGTGAACACTGGGGAATTGTGGGTATGAGGTTGAAAATACAAAGGTGTGAATGCTCTTATTGCAATAAAACAAGGAAGGGCCACTGGTTTAGGGTGCTGGTTGGTGGGGCATTCGGGACATGGTGCACCTGGGGCAGGCCTCTAGGGAGTGTGTGAGTGTTCATTCTGTCATAATATGTTGTATCAGTGGGTGGATACCCATATAATGAGTGGGAAAGAGTTGGACTCCCATTTTTGGGTCAACTGATTTGTTCAGAAATAGACATGCAGGAGTCTCTCAAGAGCAAGGGTGTTTCCTAATAAGGGAGGACAAACCAGTGTGTCAAGACCTCTTGTTGCATGTAACTATGAATCTTGTCATCCAATGAGTCAAGCCAGGGGGTCATTATGGGCCCCAGGGGGTTGGGGTGGCAAGAACAGAATAGATCAGGGAGAGGATATTAAGTGGTCAGTAGAAATGTTCTCCATTACCATATAGTGATGGGCACAGGACATGGTAAATATCATCAAAATTTATAAAATTATACAGTCTAAAATATAAACCATAGTGTAAACCACTGATCATGTAAATTAGCTATGTTTCAATATTTGTATATCAGTTATAACAATGCTACCATCCACATGGAAAAAGGTATTAATATGGGGTGAGGAAAGGGGGAAGATTTTGAGTATATGAGAGTGTCCTGTATTCTGTGACATTGCTGTGACCTAAAACTTCTTTGAAACCAAAATGAAAAATAGCGAGACACTGAGGAATGACAGGGAGAAGGTGCCATGGTAGAGACTGGACACCAGATATTGCAGTGATGAAAGGCAAAGGGTCAAAAAAATTTTTTAAAAATATTTTTCAATTTTGTAGTATCCCAATCTTTTAATTTTATTTTATTTTTAGTTTTTAAAATTTTAATGTATTTTATCTCTTATATTTAAACTTATTATTTCATTTTCCTATTAATTGTATACATCTATTGTAATGGCTTCATCTTTGAAGAAGCTATGAATCACAGAAGGGTTACAAGTGGGGCAGGGGAGGATCATTGGTGTGGGGTGTCAGGGATGGGGGATGCATGGGAGGAATTTCACATAAGCATACATATAAGGTATATAAAAATGTTAAAATGTTCACGAGGCATTGTCACAGTGCGTGGAGAATCACTCAATAAATGAGAGAATACTGAATTCCCATCCTGGAGAGCTCTGCCACATTCTCTAAGGGAGCAGAAACAGTTCCCCAACTATAGAGCAGTGATAGGGAGGGAGGATGATCCACTGATGGGCCCTTGATATTGATGATCAACCTTATGGGTCTTTGCTCTTGAAATAGAAACAGCCTATTGTTATGGGTTACCAAAGTGTTGCCTCCTGAGAGCCTCCTTGTTGCTTAAATATGGCCTCTCTCTAAGCCAAATTCAACATATGAATGCATTACCTTCCTCCCAGCATGGGACATGACTCCCGGGGATGAGCCTCCTTGGCATTGAGGGAATGCTACCAAGCACTAACTGGCAATATGACTGAAAAAAGACCTTGAATAAAAGGGGAAAAAGGTAAAGACAAATGAGTTTATATGGCTAAGAGACTTCAAAATGAGTCGGGAGATCATCCCAGAGGTAACACTGATGCACATCTCAGAAGGATCTCATATTATTCCAAAGTGGATATCACTCCAAATAGTGGGGTTCCTGAGGGCTCTGGAGACACCCAGGTCCTATGGTCAGTGCAGACAACTCAGGAGTTTGGTGCCTTGCCAGTGGGCCCTACTTTTGAGTTTGTGCTTATGAGAGTGACAGAGTTGGACTCAACTATGTCATCCCTGCACATGGCCCATCTGTCCCTTCTATACAAACCTGTACTTGGTGCTAGAGTTTGGAGGTGTACATCCAGAGACTTGAGCCTTTGGGCTGTCCATGTGCCAGCTAGGCCCAGAACCTCACTGGAGCAGCAACTCCTACTCTACAGCTCATTGGACTCACCCAGGACAACTGAGAGGGAGACGATGTTGGACAATGGCCATCCCAGGGATTAGAGAGAGTCTGAAACTGCAGGCAGGATAATCCCATCCATCTTCCCCACAGGATATAAGCCCCTTCTCAGTTGGAGGTGATGTGGACATCACCATCCCAGACTCCTCAGGATGGGAGGAAGAACTATGAACTTGAGTGGACTTACTGGTATTCTAGTATAGACATATTGTGATTCAAGCAATGGAAGAAATTACATTGAGCCAGTGGCCACTGGAGACTCTGGGGGAAGGGAGAGAGAAAAGACTCTGGGGGCAGGGAGAGGGAAAAGTAATACAGGGTTTTTTTGGGACTTGAGAGTTGGCCAAAGTGCCATTGCAATGACAGATGTAGGCCATTTTATATCAACATATAACATGCAGAACTGGGTGAGAGAGAGTGTGGTCTACAATGTGAACTATGGTCCACGCTTAATGGCAAAGCCCTAGGATGTGTTTATCAATTGCAATTAATGTGCCACACTAATGAAGGACGTTTATGTTGGAGGTTGTGGGAGGTGTGGCATATGGGAATCCCTATACTTTTTGTGTAATATTTATGTAATCTAAGTATCTTTTTAAAAATTAAAAAATTAAAAAAATAAAAAACAAAGTAAGGGGAGAAAAAAATGCCTCTACAGCCACATTGAGGGACATCCATACAACGTTATCACCATTAGACCGACCATCTTGAAAAAAGCTTAATAAAGAAACAGAGATCTCACATTAAAGGAACTAGAACTAGTGAGCTTATACAGAACATTTCCCCCAAAATGAGCAGTATATACATACTTCTCAAGTGCTCATGGATCAATTTACAGGATAGACCACATGCTAACTCACAAAAGAAGTCTCAATGAATATAGAAACATTGAAATAACACAAAGCACTTTCTCTGACCACAATGGAATGAAGCTGGAAATCAGTAAAGGATGGAGAACCAGAATAGGCACAAATATATGGAAGTTAAACAATCAGTGAATCAAGGGGGAAACTGCCAGAGATATCAGTAACTACCTCAAAAAGAATGGTGATAAGAATAAAATGTATCAAAATTTATGGGATGCAGCTATATTAGTTTGGAGAGGGAAATTTATAGTCCTAAAACACTTACATTGAAAAGGAAGGAAACTAAAATCAAACACCTAACTGCATAGCTTGGAAGAACTAGAAAAAGATCAACAAACTAATCCCAAACAAGAAAGAAGGAAATAACAAAGATTAGAACAAAAGTTAATAAAATTAGAATTAAAACCATAGAAAGGTTTAACAAAACCAAAATCTCATTTGAGAAGATTAATAATTTTGACAATCTCTTAGCTAAACTATCATAGAAAATAAGAGAAAAGATGCAAATAAGTAAAATCAAAAATGAGAAGGGGATATTGACACTGACACCACAGAAGTAAGGAATATCATAAGAGGATACTTTGAAAAATTATATGCCAACAAGATGGGCAATTTACATGAAATAGACGAATTTCTAGAAATCCATAAGTAATCTACATTGATGAAAGAAGAAATAGAATTTCTCAACAGACCAATCACAAATAGTGAGATTGAATTAGTCATCCAAAACCTCTCAACCAAGAAATCCCAGGACCACATGCCTTCACAGATGGATACTACCAATCATTCTGGAAATAACTAATTTCAATCCTTCTCAAAGGAGGGAACATTACCTAAGTCAAACTAATACCTAACAACATCACCCTAATACCAAAGACACATAAAAATGCTACAAGAAAAGAAATCTAAAGACAAATCTCTCTAATAAGTTTAGTTACAAAAAAACTCAATAAAATGCTTGCTGATTGAATGCAATGCCTCAATTGAATTATGCACCATGAACAAGTGAGTTTGTTTTTTTTTACCACATAAGCAAATCAATTACTGTACTATACCACATTAACAGATCAAAGGAAAAACTTCACATGATCACCTCTATCAAACACAGTTGAAAAAATATAGCATTCTTTCTTAATAAAAACATTTCAAAAGATGGGATTGGAAGGAAACTTCCTCAACATGATAAAAAGCATATATGAAAAACCCACAGATAACATCATATTCACTGGTGAAAGGGTAATGGCTTTCCCACTAAGACCTGGAACAAGACAATGATGCTCACTATCACCACTCTTACTTAACATTATATTAGAAGTACTTGCTCAAGCATTTATTCAAGAAGAAGAAATAAAAGGCATACAAATTGGAAAGGAAGAAGTAAATTTTCACTATTTGTAGAAGACATGATGCTATATGTAGAAAGTCCTGAAAAATGTACAAATAAGCTGCTAGAGCTGACAAAGAAATTCAGTAGAGTGGCAGAATATAAGATCAACATACAAAATTCAGTAGCATTTCTGTACAGTTATAATGAGCAATCTGAGGAGGAAATCAAGAAAATAAAATCCCATTTACAATATGAACTAAAAAATCAAATATCTAAAAATAAACTTAACTAAAGATGTAAAGGACTTCTACACAGAAAACTACACAACATTGCTGCAAGAAATCAAAGAAGACGCAAATAAATAGAAGAATATACCATGTTCATGGATTAGAAGACTAAATATCATTAAGATATCTTGCCCAAGTTGATTTACAAATTCAATGCAGTCCAAATAAAAGTTCCAACAGGACTTTTTAATGAACTGGAAAAGCCAATTATGAAATTTATTTGCAAGCATAAGCGGCCCTGAATAATAAAAATTATGTTGACACAGAAAAATAAAATTGGAAAAATCATGCTATTTGACTTTAAAGCATACAACAAAGCTACAGTAGTCAAAACTGAATGGTATTGGCACAAGGATAGACATACTGACCAATGGAACCAAATTGAGAGTTCAGATATAGACACACACATATATGGCCAACTGATAGTTGACAAAGCCACCAATCCCACTCAACTAGGACAGAATAGTCTCTTCAAGAAACAGTGCTTGGAGAACTGGATATCCATATCCAAAAGAATGGAGGAGGACCACCATGTCATAACCTATATAAAAAAATAATTCAAGTTGGATCAAAGACATAAATATAAAAGCTAAGGCCATAAAGCTGTTAGAAGATAATGAAGGGAAGCATCCATGAGATCTTATATTAGGAAATGGGCACAAGCATCAAAAGAAATAATAGATAAATGGGACCTCCTCAAAATTAAAAATATTTTGTCCTTCAAAGAAGTTTGTCAAGAAAGTGAAAGGCAGCATACTCAATGGGATAAAATATTTGGGAACCACTTATCTGATAAGGGCCTGATATTGAGCATATATAGGGAAACTTGCATCTTGAAAATAAAAAGATAAACAACTCATTTTAAAAATGAAAATAAAAAATCCAAGGGGATTATGGGAACATGGCCAATGGGTTAGACATATAAATCTTAGCTCTCACAAAAACAACAAAGAAAAGCCATAGGCTGCCATGGGATCCTGCTTTGGAGAACAGCAAACCAAGACACTGTGTACCAACTACCAGAAGAACAAGGGTCAAAGACATAAAGAAGCCAAAACAAGAAATCATGATTTATTAAACCTGGCTGCCAGGTTTAATAAACACTCCAAGTATATTAAGTGAGAGTAAAACTCCTGGCAAATTGTATCTAACTGAGAGAAGAGCAGGCATTCACCTCCACAGGAAGTGCTCTGAGTCATCTAGGAGCGTACTGGACAGATATGGAAGCCAGGAATAATTGGGGGTTGCTTATCTCAGAGGCTGGAAGGGACACACATACCCAGCCCTCAGGGCAGACAGACTATGTAGAGACCCAGCCCACAACTCCAAACAGGAATGTGAGTGCAGGTTCCATGCAAGCAAGAGGGGTCTGGGAGAGTGGAGAGTGATTTTTTGTGGAGAGTTTAGCCAGCTGCACACCCCTTGAATATCAGAAGGAAACCCCAATTGACAGGGAGAGGGGAGGGGGATCATCTCAGGCAGGCAGTCACACCCAGCCACCTAGGTAAAGAGAGGGATTACATCAGTGAGGATGTAGAGACAGGCTGTGATCAGCACCACTCCAGATGAATGCAAGGGATCTAACTTACCCAAGGGAAAAGGGGTGGATAGATTTCTGAAAGGTTAAACAACCCAAGGACCCAGAATAACCCAATGGGAGAATTCCTGCCTAACATATATGACATGCCTGGTTTGATTCCTGGCTATTCCTTGAGAAGAGATCCACCAGATTAACAGGTAGCCAGCTGAAACTTTATGATAGGGAACATATAGAAGTTTTCTTTGTGTTAGCTTTTCTTGGACCTCTTATTTTTATAAAGTGCATTTACTTTTATTTCCCTTACTTTACTCACTAAAACCCAGTTCAAAACCTGCAGAGGGTAGCTTGCAGGGTGAGTGATTGAGGAACACCAGCAGCCTGAGAAGATCCTTAGGGGTCTAAGAAAGAAGGCTGTTTTCCATGTTTATTATTTTTCTCTGTCTCCTTTTTTAAAAAAATGAGTTGCTGCTGTCTTGTTTTTTGCTTGTATTATACCCCCTGCCTTTCTTTCTCTGCTTGTTTATTTTTGCTCTTTCTTTCTCTTATTTATTTGGTTACTGATCTGTTCTACCTATGCTATTTTGATTCACTCCTTCATCTTTATATCTTTTGTTTCCATTGTGGTTCTTTCATTACACCTATTTTATTTGGTCTCCAATTTTTCTGATTTGTATTTATCCCTCCCTCTCTTTCTCCATATATTTTCAATTTTTTACTTTTTTCTTTCTCTCTTCCCTCTTTTTTCCACTCTCCTCACCATTCCAGCATTTTAATTCATTCTATATATTTCTTTCTCTATTCTGTTTCTTGTTTCATTGTTTCAATTCCACTTTCCTAATCTTATTCCTCTGTGCTTCTTGTATTAATTTTTCAATTTCCTAGGTCTTGAATGTTTGCTCTCCTGTCTCTTAGTAATACAATTACTATTATTCTTTTTTGTCTTCCTATCTCTTTCCTTTTATCTGTTCCCAATTTTTTTTCCAAAGAAACATAGGCAGGTCACTCTCACAGACACACACACAAAAAACAGCTGAGTAGGGGCAAGATCCTGCCCAAGAGATGCTCTTTTGATAATCCACAGAGTAGGAGACTTCAGGGCATCAATCTGGAGGGAGCTAGATGAATAGATGAATTCCTCAAGGTGCTACTGGCTTGATTCTTGTTTACTGTGTTTCCTCTTTCTAGTTTCCCCTTTTCTGTGTATACCAATTTTGTATACAAAGGCTATCTCTTTTCCTTCCCTCATCATTCTGTATTCTGCTTCCTGCTGCTGTTCTTACATTCCACCTCTCTTTGTTTAGCCCCTAATTTTTCAGGTTTTTATTTCTACCTCATCTATACTGTTTTCTTTCTCTTATTAATATTTTCATTTCTTCTTTTATTTTCTCTTTCCCTCTCTCCTCATCAAACTGGCCTTTTAATTCAGTCTACATATTTTTCTCTCTTTGTTTTCCCATTTCATTGTTGGTATCCCACTTTTTATTGCTATTACTCTACACTGCTTACATGAGTTAAATATTCTTTTTCCAAAGTCTTAAACAGTTCCTCTTCTAACAATTACTATTATTAATACTATTATCATTTTATTTTTCTTACCTGTTTCACTTTCTTTGGCCCTAATTTTCCTCCAATGGAACACAAACAGCAGCAATGAAATAGAATAAGAAGAACAAAGGGTCAAAGAGAAAACTTAACATACACATAAAAACAGCATTTAAATAAAACCTTAAAGTAAGGAGTGAAGCTAATCAACTGAATAAACACATCAAGATAAAAAAATGACCAAAGGGCAACAAAAAATTACAAACCATGCTAAGAAACAGGAAGACATAGCCCAGTCCATTGAACAAACTAATAACCAGGAGGAGGTGCAGAAAATTGAATAACTAATCAAAAGTCTCCAAAAAAAATATCATGGACCAACTTAATGAAGTGTAGGAAGAGATTAAGGATATTAAGAAGACCCTGGGGGAAAATACTGTAAAAATTAACATACATAAAAAGCTAACAGATATGATGGTGATGAATGGCACAATTCAAGAAATCAAAAAGACACTGAAGGCACATAACAGTAGATTTGAACAGGTGGAGGAAAGAATTAGTGATGTTGAGACAGTACATCTGAAATGGAACAGACACTAGAACAAATAGATAAAATACAGAAAAAATCCAGCAGGGATATAGGGATTTGAATGAAAACACAAACATGGAAACATACACATTTTAGGCATCCCAGCAGGAGAAGAGAAGGGAAAGGGGACAGAAGGAGTGTTGGAGGAAATAATGGCTGAAAACTTCCCAGCCCCACTGAGGGAGATGGATGTACAAGTCCAGGAAGCACAATGCAACCCAAACGGTATAAATCCCAAAAGGTCTACTCAAAGACATATATTTCCCAAACTGTCCAATGCTCAAGACAAAGAGAAAATACTGAAAGCAGCAAGAGAAAAGATAACCATCACATGCAAGGGAAGCACAATAAGATTAAGTGCTGATTTCTCATCTGAAACTATGGAGGCAAGAAGACAGTGGTATGACATAGTTAAGGTACTAAAATAAACAACTTTCAGCTATGAATTCTCTATCCAGCAAAGATGGCATTCAAAATGATGGAGAGTTCAAAATATTCACAGATAAACAGAAATTAAGAGAGTACGCCAATAGGAAACATGGACTTCAAGAAATAAGAAAGGAACTTATACAAGTTGAAAGGAAAAAACAGGGGAGAGAGAATTGGAAGAGAGTGTAAGAACAACTAAAAAGACAAAAAGAGAAATGAAAACAACATATGACATATATTAACCCAAAGAAAATATGGCTGAAGTAAGAAATTTGTTGTGAGTAATAACACTGAATGTTAATGGATTAAACTCACCAGTCAAGAGACATAGATTGGCAGAATGGAAAAGGAAATATAATCCATCTATATGCTATATACAAGAAACTCATCTTCAACCCAGGGATTCAAGGAGGATGAAAGTGAATGGCTGGAAAACAATCTTAAAAGGTAACAACAGCCAAAAAAGGGCAGGAGTAGCTATCCTAATATCAGACAAAACAGACTTTAAATGCAAAACTACTGTAAGAGACAAAAATTGACACTATATATTAGTAAAAGGGGTAGTCTTTCAAGAAGAGAGAACAGTCATAAATATTTATGCACCTAATCAGTGTGCCTCAGAATACATGAGGAAAACACTGGAAAAACTAAGTGGAGAAATAAATGCCTCTACAATTATAGTGGGGAATTTTAATACATCATTCTCACCATTAGAGAGAATATCTAGATAGTGAATAAAGAAACAAAGACTCTGAATAGTACATTAGAGGACCTGGACCTAATAGCCAGATACAGCACTTTACACCCAAATACAGCAGGATTTGCATTCATCTCAAGTGCACATGGAACAAACTCCAAGACAGACCACATGCTAAGCCACAGAAAGATTGGAGAGTCTGTGGAGGAATGGGAACCCTCATCCACTGCTGGTGGGAATGTAGAATGGTCCAGCCATTGTGAAGAAAAGTTTTGCAGTTCCTCAAAATAGTAAGTATAGAACTCCCATATGATCCAGCAATTCCACTGCTGGGTATATACCGAGAAGAATTGAAGGCAAAGTCATGAACAGATATATGCACACCAATGTTTATAGTGGCATTGTTCACTATTACCAAAAGTTGGAATCAACCCCAGTGCCCATCAACAGATGAATGGATAAACAAAATGTGGTACATACCTACAATTGAATATTACTTAGCTATAAGAAGGAATAAAGTGCTAACACATGGAATAACATGGATGAAATCTTGAGATCTGTATGTTGAGTGAAACAAGCCAGGCAATGAAGGATGAAGAGTACCTGACCTCACTGATATGAGTTAAGCAAATTGAGCAGTCTCAGAGACCTATTGCCTGGAAGATAGGTTTACAAGAAATGGAAAGGGAGAAGAAGACTGTGAGCCAACACCCATATGGATGTAATCTATGGCAAGGTGAAATTGTGTTGTTGCATATGGAAGGGATAGGACAGGTGGGGAGTGATATTATTGGGTTGGGTGGTGTAGGTTTGACAAGTGGGTAGATTGAGAAGGGTGGGTTGGAAGGCAGGGTACTGGGGATAGGGTTGGGAGAGAGACCAAATGAACACTGGTGATTTGCAGGTATGTGGTTGAAAGTACAAAGTTGGGAATTTTCTTATGGCAATATGACAAGGAAAGGTTACTGGCTTAGGGTGTTGTATGGGAGGTCATTCAGGACAGGGCACACCTGAAGTAGGCTTCTGGGGGGGTGTATGAATGATCATTCTGTTATAATGTGTTTTATCAGTAGGAGGAGACCCACATAATGAGCAGGAAGGAGTTGGTATCCCATTCTTGGGAGGGCTGATTTGTTCACAGACAGATAAGAGAGGTCTCCTGAGAGTATGGTTGTCTCCTAGTAGAGGAGGACAAACTAGTGTGTCAAGACCTCAGTCTTGTTGTATGTAACTATGAATCTTGTCATCCAAGGAGTGAAGCCAGTGGGTTGCAATGGGTCCCAAGGGGAGGGGGAGGGAGGAATAGAATAGATCAAACAGGGGGTTTTCATTTGGTAGTGGAAGTGTTCTACATGATCTTATAATGATGGACACAGGCCATGGTAAAAAATATCAAAATTTATAAATGTGAACAGTCTAAAATGTAAACCATAATGTAAACCATTGACCATGTTTAGTTGCTATGTTTCATTATTTGTATATGAGTTATAACAAAGGTATCACCCACATATAAAAAGTTATTAATATGGGGGAGGGAAGAAAAGAGGAGGATGTTGGGTATGTAACAGTCTCATATTCTGTGTGTGACTTTGCTGTGTTCTAAAACTTCTTTGAAAACAAAATTAAACATATTGAGACACTGGAGAATGAGTGGGGGAAGTTGCCATAGTACAGACAGGACACCAGATAGTGCAGTGATGGAAGGAAAATGCCAAAATTTTTAAAAGAATATTTTTAATTTTTCTTAATATCCCAAACTTTTAATTTTATTGTATTTTTAATTCTTTTAAAATATTATGTATTTTATTTCTTCTATCTAAACTTATCATTAATTTTTCATTTTCCTATTAATTGTATTTGGCTACTCTAATGGCTTCATTATTGAAAAGCTTTGGTTCACAGAAGGGTTACAACCGGGATGGGGAGGATCACTGGTGTGGTGTGTCAGTTATGGGGGATGCATGGGAGGAAGTTCACCGGAGAATATATATGAGGTATATAAAAATGTGCAAATACTCATGGGGCAATGTCACAGTGGGTGGACACTCACACAATAAACGAGAGAATACTGAATTCCCATCCTGGAGAGCTCTGCCACATTCTCTAAGGGAGCAGCAGCAGTGTCCCAAGTGCAGGGTCAATGACTGGTGAAGGAGGATGATCCACTGATGGGCCCTTGATATTGATGACTAGGCTTATGAGCCTTTGCTCTTGAAATTTAAACTTAGCCTACTGTTATGGGGTACTTAAGTGTTGCCACCTGAGACCCTCCTTGTTGCTCAAATGTAGCCTCTTTCTAAGCCAAACTCAGCATATGAATGTATTTCTTCCCCCCAATGTGGGGCATAATTCCTAGGGATGAGCCTCCTGGCACTGAGGGATTCTTACCAAGCACCAACCAGCAATGCAACAGGAAAAAGACCTCAAATAAAAGGGGGGAAAGCTAAAGGCAAATGAGTTTATATGGCTAAGAGACTTCAAAGTGAGTCAAGAGGTCATCCCAGAGGTAATGCTTATGCACATTCTCAGCAGGATACTGCTCCAAATAGTGGGGCTCCTGAGGGCCCAAATCCTATGGTCAGAATGGATAGCTCTGGAGTTTGGTGCCTTGAAAGTGGGCCCTACATTGGACTTTGTGGTCCTGACAGTGACAGAGTTGGACTCAATTATGGCTTCCCTGCACATGGCTCATCTGTCCCTTCTATTTAAACGTATACTTGGTTTTGGAATTTGTAGGTGTACATCCAGAGACTCACATCTTTGGGCTGTCCATGTTTCAGCAGGTCCCAAAACCTCAGCAGAGTTGCAACACTTACTCTACAGCTCATTGGATTCACCCAGGACAACTGGCGGGGAGATGATGATGGACAGTGGCCATCCCAGAGAATGGGGAGAGTCTGCAGCTGCAGGCAGGATAGTCCCATCCATCTTCCCAAATGGGAGAGAAGCCCCTTCTCGATTGGAGTTGGAGTGGATGTCACCATCGCAGAATCCTCGGGATTGGGGGAAGAGCTATGTACTAGAGTGGACTTAATAGTATTCTAATATAGACATAATGATTCTCGCAATGGAAGAAATTACAACATTGATGTGGAGTGAGTGGACACTGGAGGCTCTGGGGGCATGGAGAGGGAAAAATAGTTGTAATATGGGGGCTTTTCTGGGACTTGGGAATCATCCTGAGTGATGTTGCAATGACAGATATAGACCATTTTATATCATCAAATGACTATGTGGGAGAGTGTAGACTACAATGTGAACTATGGTCCAGGCTTAATGACATATCCCCAGGATGCATTTATCAATTGCAATGGGTGTGCCACACTAATGAAGGCTGATTATATGGCAGGGTTTGGGAGGTGTGGGTAGTGGGGCCCATGGGTATCCATATATTTTTTGTGTAACATTTATGTAATGTAAGTATCTTTTACAATTTTTTTTAAAAAAAGATGATGCAAAAAAAGGCACAAAGGAGATACAAGGAGATGCAGCAGACCAGGGAGCTGAGGTGGCACAAGAGACTAGTGTGTAGCTCTCTCCCACTCTGGAAGGTCCCAGGATTGGTTCCCGGTGCTGCCTAAAGAAAACAAACAGACCCAGAAGAACACACAGAGAGCAGATAACAAGTGCAAAGCAAAGAGGTGGAGAAGGGGAGAAATAAATAAATTAATAAACCTAAAAAAAGATATTCAGGGAACATAGATACAACCTAATATTCCCCACTTTAACCACTTTCAAACATAAAGCAAGGTTGAATTACATTCACAATGTTGTGCCACCATCGCTACCATCCATTACCAAAACTTTTCCATCACCTCAAAGAGAAGCTCTTTTTAATTATGCATTAACTTCCCATTCCCTACTTCCACTACTGCTAAATTGTATTGAAGTTTCTGACTCTATGAATTTACTTATCTTAATTGTTTCATATCAGTGAGCTCATATTTGTTCTTTTTTGTCTGGCTTATTTCATTCAACAGGATGTCTTCAAGATTTTAGACTTATCAGAATTTCATTCCTTTTATGGCTGAATAATATTCCGTTGTATATATATATAATACATTTTGTTCATCCTTTCATCTATTTATGGACACATGGCTTGCTTCCCCGTTTTGGCAATTGTGAATATAATGCTGCTATAATCATTGGTGAACAAAAATGGGCAAGAGATTTGAAGAGACACTTTTGAAAGAATATGTAAAAAGAACATGAAAAGAGGCTCAACATCATTAGCTATTAAGGATATACAAATCAAAACTACAATGAGATATCACCTTATACCTATTAGACTTGTGATTATTTAAAAAAAAAAAAACAGGAAACTACAAGCATTGGAGAGGATGTGGGGGAACAGAGACATTCATCTACTGCTGGCAGGAATGTAGAATGGTGCAGCTACTGTAGAGGGCAATTTTTTGGTTCCACAGGAAACTAAGTATAGAATTGCCATATGTTCTGAAAATCCCAATACTAGGAATATACCTAGAAGTGTTGAAAGATGGGACACAAACAGATATATGCACACCAATATTCATTGTGGTATTATTCCAATTGCCAAAAGTTGCAAGCAACCCAAGTGTTCCTCAATGGATGAATGGCTGAACAAAAATGTGGTATATACATATGATGTAATATTTCTCAACTGTAAGAAGGAATGAAGTACTGACATCTGCAACAACATAGATGAATATCAAAGATCTTATGTTGAGTGAAGTAAATCCAGTCACTGAAGGACAAATATTGCATGATATCACTTATAGGAACTAAGGATATTGAGTAGACTCAAAGAATTAAATTCTGGAAGAGTGGTTACCAGGAGATAGAAAGGGAGAGTGGTGAGTCAGTGTTCAATCTGGGCAGAATCTATGATAAGGTGGAAGGGAGTGGTTTGGCTGTGGTCATGTAGTGATGTAAGGTTGATACTGCTGGAGTGTGAGTGTGAGCAGGTTTGGGGGAAGTAGGCTGGGCTTTCCATGGAGCTTGGGAAAAGGCTGGAGGAAGGAACAGGTGAACTCTTGGGAGGTTGAGCACTGTGGCTGAGAATACAATTGTAGGAGGCTTTTTTTTGGCAGCTATGGCAGGGATGGTCACTGGTGCAGGGTCTCAGTGGCAAGGGGAATGTATGGAGAAGGGTGCACCTGGGGAATACCTCTATGGAATATGAATGGATTCATGTGGTCATAGGATATTATCTTAGTGGGAGAAGATCCACACAATAACTAACAAAATAATAACTTCGCATCCTGAAGTCCTGCTATGTTCTCAGGTACAGTAGCAGGTATCTTTAGAGTACAAAGGCAGTACCTAATAAAAGAAAACAGACCAATACACCAAGCCCTTGTTATTAATGCTTGTACTTATGAACATTATTCTTATAAAATTGAAGCTTAGCCTAATAATATTTATTTCCTAAGAGTTACCTCCTGAAAACCTGTTTGTTACTCAAATGTGGCCTCTCTCTAAGCAAAATTTAGCAAATAAACTCATCACCTTCCCCCTGGCATGGGATATAGCTCCCAGGGATAAGCCTTCCTGGCACTGAGGGAATAATACCAAGCACCAACCAGCAGTGCATTTGGAAGAAGAACTTTACTAAAAGTGGGATACATTAAATACAAAAGAGGTTATAAGGCTAACTGATTTCAAAGTGAGTCAGGGGGTCATTACAGAGGTTATGCTTATGCACATCTCACGCAGATCTCATTAACTGCCACAGTAAATAAACCTCAAATGGGTATGCTCCTGAGTGCTCTAGAGACAACCAGACACTATATAGGGAAGGCACACAGTCCAAAGACATCAGCATCCCATCAGTGAGCCTTACCTTGGAATATATGATAATCTTTTTCCCCAATGCATTAGAGTTAGACTCATATATGATTCCTCTACACATGATTCTTCTACTCCTTTTAATTGAACTTATAATTAGCACTATACCCATTAAATTTATGTCCCAGAGACATAAATCTTCAGTCTATTACGCCAGTTGAGCCCTGAATCTCAACAGAGTTGCAGCCAACATCTACTCTCCAGTTCATCGGATTCATCCAGGACAACAATATCATGGTGATGAAGAACACCCATCACAAAAAACAAAGAGTATCTATAACTGCAAGCAAAACAGTTCCTTAGATCACATGCCCAATAATATCTAAGGCCCCTCTCAAACTGAAGCAAAGTAGGCATCACCATCTCAAAATTCTCAAGATTGAGGAATGAACAAGCATAAGGGGGGAATGCAAGCATGGATCAAAGCATGGATCAAAGTAGACATATTATTATTGTAGTAATGGAAGAACTTGCAATAGTAATATAAAGATAATGGTTACCATAGACTCTGAGGGGAGGGGAAGGAAAGATTAAGTGGAGCATAGGGCATTTTTAGGGGCATTGGAATTTTTTGCATGATTTTGCAATAATGGATATGGGCATTACACTTTTGTCACCTATAAAATTGTATGGCACAAAGTGTACACCATAATGCAGACTATAGACCATGGTTAGTAGCAATGCTTCAATATTTGCTCATCAATTGTAACAAATGTACCACACTAATGTAATATGTTAGTAATAGGGAAAATATGTGAGGAGATGGGGTGGGGGATATGAGAATCCCTTATATATTTAATGTAACTTTTCTGTAATCTAAATCTTCTTTAAAAAATAAAGTTTATTATATGAAAAAAATACATTAGAAGGCAGCATAGAGACAAAAATGTCTCATCTCACTTCTTAAAACAGCAAAAGGAAAGGCAGAAACTGCCCTCCCAAAAAAACTTTTCTAGGGGTTTGCAAAGCAGGGGAATGCTATCTGTTATCCAGGAGTGAAGCAGGATGGGGAGACAGAAATGCTGGGGGAAAAAACATGAGTATATCACTCCCTTAGCTTTGAATGTGGCCCATCCCCCACCTTTGAGACAAACACCCTCATTACAGACTGGGACTGGCTGCTGCTGACACAGAGGGGACTGGTGGTTTTTCCTCCCTGGGAGAAGGAAGAGTGAGCCCAAGGGCAAAATTTGGCTTCTGATCCATGAATTTGGACTGTAGGGCCTGTCTCTGAACAGTTATCCCAGAAAGGGAACCCCTAAGGACCTTGTTTTGTCAACCACCCACCCAGTGGAGGCTGGAGTAATCACACTCTCCTCTAGGGCTGAGGGGAAGGTTTGCTCAAGAGACCCATCTGTTGGCAGACAAGGAAACTGAACCCCAGGGCAAGGGGAGGGCTTTTTGTCTTCTTTACTGTTCCCCTCCCCGAGGGTTTTTAGCCCTCTTTGATCAATTAAACACTAGCAATTTTAAAGATCTAGAATATTTTGAACCAGGCCAGGAATCAAAGATGAGCTGTAACACAAGCTCAATCAACAACAAAATCCTAGGAAAGAGGAAGAAACTTATCATCAGAGTAAACTCATCATCATAATCAGATGCCTAGACATCAGCAAGAATTACAATCCATTCTAAGCAACAAAAAGATATGGTCCAGTCAAAGGAACAAATTAAAATGCCAGATAAGACAGGATTTGGAACAACTAATCAATGATGTTCCATGTGAATACATCTCAATAAAATTGCTTTAAAAAAGAGAATATTGGCCTTAAATGCAGTTTCTATTCTCCACCACCTTGCCAACCCTGCCTGTTTTGTTATTCTAGAGAGGGAGTAAAGACAAAGAATGAGTCACTGACATTTGTTCAGCTGCCATTGTCCCAAAAATTGAGAATGATTTTTTAAAATCTTCCACACTATGAAACCATTGCAACAGTGCTAATTTCAAAGAGAAAAATGAAGGAAAGTAGGTATAGAATTGCACTGCTGGGCTTCTGAGACTTAAAAATTATTAACATAAAAATGACTAAGCTGAAAATACTTTTAACAGCTGTGACAAACTCAAAGATTGGAGTCAGCCAAGGAAGCACATGAAAAGGGAGCCAAGAGTACGTGCATAAGCATTATTGCATGAATGGTAAGGACTAGGGTGAACTCCAGAGACAGGGTATTCAGTTCCAACAGACTTTGATCCAGGGAAATGCAGTGTGACCCAGAGCCTCTGCTCTTAACCACAATGCCATGCAACCTACATATAGAACTGGACCTCTGCCCATGTCACCACAGCATACAGGCAAAAGGCCACAATAAGATGTGGAAACATATCATCCCTCACCTGTCTACACAACAAAACCAAAAGGGTATTCCCACTTAGATCTCTACTCATAGCTCCAGTATAAGGCCCATACCAACTTTCAGCTATTAAGTAAAATAAAATGGATGCCTAAATTGGGCATTGCTGGGAGGAACCCCTTTTCAAAAAGGGATTTTCCAGAAAACAAAAACAATTGACCTTTGGGGGTTTTGAGAAAATGGAATGTATCCCAAAGAACTGCAGATAAGTAACATTTGGTGATATATCAGTTTCTGTCCAGTTTTAATAGCTTACCATAATGGACAAACATAACATACTAATCAATGTTGTCTGCCTTACACTTTGTAAGGTCTCCCTACACAAAAATGGAAATTTAACATCAGCCAGCCAAAATATTTCCTCACTTGCTTCTGAGTTTGCCCTTTATATAAGCTCCCCTTTTATACCTCCTCAGTGCAGCTTCCTTCTATTTCCTGAAATAAATTAATTGGGATGCTTACCAATTCATGAAATGCCCAATAAAACTGTGATATCCTAAAAAAAAAATGTGTGCTCTCATCAATTGTAACATGTTCGACACCAATGCAAGGTGTTAATAGGATGGTATATGGGAATCCTATATTTTATATATGATTTTTCTGTGAAATCACTTCTTTAATAAAGAAAAAATTCATCCTAAAATATAATAATAATAATAACTACAGGTGTGGAAATCATTAAAAAGTTAGAGTTGTAATGGCAAGATATGATAAGAGAAAAATAACATATGAATTGGAATAACTGCATTTAATTTTTAGACAATAACCTCACTGTTCCAGTCAAACACCACAGAAAAAACCTGTGGCCCTGATCCACCCCTACCCATGGTCAATTTGGAAACCTACACTTCTACACTTTGCAGGCTGTAATGAGACATGTGCAATGTCCCTATGGGAGACTTTCAGAGAAGGTTGAAAGTAGGAGTAAGAAGCTGGGACTTAACATCCCTACTGGGTGGTAACAGCAAAGAAGCAGAAAGTCAAGCAAGGAAATAGAAGACATACAAAAGTACCAAATACAAATGTTTGAACTAAAAAATAGTACTGAAATAAAAAAAAAACTCAATGAATGGGTTTAACAACAGAATGGAGGGGATAGAGAAACAAATCAGTGAATTGGAAGATAAGACAATAAAAATTATCCTATCTGAACAGAGAAAAAATAAACTGGAAAAAAATGGGGAGTGGATGTGGCTCAAGCTGTTGAGTGTGTTGAGTGCCTGCTTCCCACATGGGAGGTCCTGGGTTCAGTTCCTGGTGCTTTCAAAAAAACAAAAAAACTACAAGGAAAACAAACTAAAAATCCAGCTCAGGGGAGCCAATATGGCTCAGTGGTTGAGCTCCACCTTCCCACATATGAGGTCCCACGTTCATTGGTCCCCAAAAAGAACAAAACAAAACAAACAGACAAACAAAAAAAACAGAGCATCAGGGATCTGGATACTATAATGAAAAATCTAATATTCATGTCTTCTGAGTCCCAGAAGGAGAAGAGAGAAAGATCAGGGCTGAAAAATTACTCAAAGATATTTGGCTGAAAATGTCTCAAATTTGGTAAAAGACACAAACCTACAAATTCAAAAAGTTGAGTGAACCACAATCAGGATAAATGACAAATAAATCTACACCAAGACACATCAAACTCAAATTTCTGAAAACTAAAGAAAAAGGGAAATAATCTCAAAAACAGCAAGAGAGAACCTAACCTTATCTATAGGAGAAAATCTATTTGAATGGTAGCAGATTTCTCATTAGAAATCTGTGAGGCCAGAAGAAAGTGGCACAATATTTTCTAAGCCCTGAAAAAATAAACTACCAACCCAGAATCCTATATCCAGCAAAAATATTCTTCAATGAAGGGGAAATCAAGGTATTCTCAGATAAAGGAAAACTAAGAGAATTTGTTGCTATCAGATCTATCCTAAAAGAATGGCTAAAGGAAGTTTTCTAAACAGAAAGGAAACAATGAAACCATAAAAGAAGCGAACCTGGAACAAAAGCAAGGAAGAACACAATACACAAAAATATGATTTTCTAAATTATATTGAGGGTGGAAGCAAATATTATAACACTATCTGATGTGGTTTCAAATGTATGTAGAAGAAATATTTGAGAAAATTATAAATTGGGAAGAGTAAATGAGTGAAAGGTAAGGTTGATACACTTGACTCAAAATTGTAAAATGACAACTGTGATAAGTTATATATTAATGTTATACCTACAGCAACAACTAAAAACATTACACAAAGGAATGCAGTAAAAAATACTATGGATAAATCAAAATGAAATTCTAAAAAATGTTCAGGTAATCCACAGGAAGACAAGAAAGAGAAAATAGAGAAACAAAAAGCAGAAACAACAAACAGAAAACAAAAATGAAAAGGGCAAACTTAAGCCCTAAAAAATAATCACATTTAATGTAGATCATCTAAATATACCAATTAAAAGACAGAGACTGGCAGAATGTATTTTAAAAACATGACCTAACTATACTTCTACAAGAATTCACTTCAAATATGATAATACAGGCAGGTTGAAAGCATAAGGATACCATGCAAAAAGTAATTAAAAGAAAGCAGATGCAGCTATTTTGTTATCAGGTAAAGCAAATTTCAGAATAGTTCCTATTTCTGATTCCTGGGAATAGCTCTCCAATCATTTTCCTTCATGAGAATAGCTCTCCAATCATTTTCCTCCATGGCTCTTGGCTCTAGCCTCTTGGACACCCTTATGTATCCTTTATCTTCTTTGGCAATATCTGAAGGGGACACTGAAGCATATGTCCTTCTAGTGACTGAACAGTTTCTCAGCTTTTCTGAGCCTTCCCATGGAAAGTTGGAGGCTCAAAGGTTGTTTTACATCTCAAACTGTCACAGTCACTGTTAGTACAGCCTGGAAGCAATTTTGGAATTTTGGAAACAGCACTTACCTTAAAAACTTAGCTGTTGTCTTAACTATTTGATTCTAATTGGCTTCATGTGCCAATGGGCACACTCACAGTTCTTTCTGAGACCCACATCTCTCTCTGAATTAATTACATATACCAACAACAGGTCTGCCAAATATGTGAAGCAAAAACTCATTTAATTGGAAAAAATAAAACAGACAGATCCGACATTATAGTTGGAGAGTACAATATTCTCAACAATTAACAGAACAACTAGACAGAAAATAGACAAGGACATACCAAATACATACCAAATAAACAGATTTACCATATTTATGGATTGGAAAACTCAACAACACCATCAACCAACATGAGCTAATCAACAGTTTTAGAATATCCCACCTAACAACAGCCAAACACATTTTTTTTAAGTTCCCACAAAGCATTTACCAAGAGAGACCATATCCTGGGCCAAAAAATACCACAAAAATTTTAAAAGCTTGAAATCCTATGGAGTGTGTTCTCTGACCACAAGAGAATCAAACTAAAAATCAGCAGCAGAAAGATAAAAGGAAAATATCCAAACACTTGGAAACTAAGCAAGATACCTGTAAAGAATACAAGGTCAAAGAAAAAGTATGAAGGGAAATAAAATATATAGTGAACTGAATGAAAATGAAAATACAACTGTAGAGTAAGGAATTTGGCCTCCAAAAAGAGGTCTGGCCTTTGTCCTGGCTCTGGGAGCAGGGTAACTACTTAATTGTTGGAATTTCCTGAGTGATAACAGAGTGTTTTTTACTCATGGTGGATACTGGGGCCACAGCTGATAGTTTATGTTAAGAGATGACTCAGGGTGGTGTCATTCTTGGTGTGGGGACTGGCCTTGTCAGAAACACAAACAATGTGATTAGAGATTTGGGGCTTTGAGCCTCACCACTAAGGAAGAGAGGAGGACTGGAAATTGAGTTCAACTACATGGGAATTGATTAAATCCACCACGGCTATGTAAGCAAACCCCAATTAAAAACTCTGGGCATAAAGCTCCCAGAAATGCCCAACAGTGAGTCAGCAGGCTGAAACATCCTGACTCCAGGACAGAGGATATGAGATCTTTACATTTGTGAAACTCATCTTGTATGTTTCTTCTTTGGGCTAGCTCTCATCTGTATCCTTTATGCTACATTAAAATTGTAATAGTAAGCATGGTGCTTTCTTGAGTTCTATGTGTTGATCTATTGAATTATTGAAATTTATAGCCAGTTGGTCAGAAGTGAAGGTGACCCTAGGAATCATCAAACTTGTGGCTGGTATCTACTGTGAGGATAGTCATGTAGAAAACTGTGCCTTTAACCTGGACTAACTCCAAGTATTCGTGTCAGAACTGCTCTGCAACAACATATCAAAATTTGTGGGACACAAAGCAGTAATAAGAGGGAAATTTATGACCATATGCTTACATTGAAAGAAAGGAAAAGTCTCAAATCAATAATATAAACTTCCATTTCAATAACCTAAAAAAGAGCAAAATAAACCCAAAGCATGCAGAAGGAAAGAGTTAATAAAAATGAGAGCAGAAATCAAAGAAAAAAACAAGAGAAATGACACAAATTGCCAATGTCATGAATTGAAATAGGGGATACCACTAAGGATACTGCAGGATATCAAAAGTTTAATAAAGGAACACTACAAATAATTCCATATAGAAATTTGACAACTTGGATGAAATGGACCAATTCCTCAAAAAACACAAACTGCCACAATTCACTCAATATGAAATAGATCATTTAAATAGTCCTATAACTTTGTGGAAACTGAATTCATAATTAAATATTCTCAAAAAAGAAATTCCTGATCCAGATTGTTTTACTGGAGATGTCTACCAAACATTTAAAGAAGTATTAAACCAATTATACACAACCACTTCTCAGGAAATAGATAGAAGCAAAAACTTTCCAGTTCATTTTATTACCCTGCAACTCAAAACAGACAAGGACAGTACAAAAAAACAAACAACCAAAAAAAAAACTAAACTACAGGCCAATATTCCTCATGAATATAAACACAAAAATACTTAAAATATTAGCAAAGAGAATTCAGCAATATATAAAAAGAATTATACATAATGACTAAGTGAGTTTTATTCCAGGGATGCAAGGTAGGTTCAATATTTTTTTAAAAATCAGTCAATGCAATCCCCATATTAAGAGACTGTAGAAGAAAAATCATATGATCATAGCAATAAATGGAGACAAAGCATATGACAAAATGCAACACCTTTCATTAAAAAACTCAGAAAAGTAAGAATAGAGGGGAATTCTCAACCTGATAAAGAGCATCTACAAAAAAACCCTACAGGTAACATTATACTTAGATGGTGAAAGACTAAAAGTTTTCCCCCCTGAGATCAGGAAGAAGTCATAAAGGTCTGTTCTCACTATTCTTATACAACATAATGCTGGAAGTTCTAGCCATTACTTAAGGCAAGAAAAGGAAATAAAATCATTCAAATCAGAAAGGAAGAAATAAAACTGTGTCTATTTGCAGATGACATTATATTCTACATAGAAAATCCCAAGGAATCCAAAAAATAAAGAAAAAAATCTCCTAGCACTAATAAATAATCGCAGAAATGTTGCAGCATACATGATCTACCTACAATGTAAACTGTATTTCTGTATACTAGCAATGAACATGTGGGCATTGAAAGTAAAATATACAACTCCTTTTACAATTACTCAAAATAAATTTCAACACTTAGCTGTAAGTCTAACAAAATATTATACGATTTATAGGCTAAAAACTATATAATGCTGATACAAGAATTCAAAGAGTATCAAAATAGATACACCATGTGTATGGATTGGAAGACTCAATATAGCAAAGATGTCAATTCTCTCCAATTTAATATGTAGGTTTAACTCAATTCCTATCAAAATACAACCAAGACTTTTTGCATATTTAGACAAGATTATTCCAAAATGTGTACTGAATGGAATAGCCAAAAGACTTTGAAAAAGAAGATTAAAGTGAAGAGAATCCGTATACTTGATTTCAAGACTTGTATAGTGGGAAGTGAGTGTGGCTCAAGCAATTGACCTACCACCTACCACATAGGAGGCCCTGGATTTGGTTACCAGTGCCTTCTAAAGAACACGAACAAGACAGCCAGCTGACATGATGGGCAGACGTGGCAAGCTGATGCAACAAGCTGAAGCAACAAGAGACATCAGGAAAACATAATGAAAGAATCAACAAAGCAGGGAGCAGAGGTGGCTCAAACAATTAGGCACCTCCCTCCCACAACAGATGTCCTGGGTTCAGTTCCCAGTGCCTCCTAAAAGAAAAAAAAAAGACTAGCACACAACACACACCTGGTGGGGAGAAATAAATAAATTTTTTAAAAAGAACATATAGCTACAGTAATCAAGAATGTGTGGTCCTGGCAGAGGGATAGACACACAGATCAATGGAACAGAATAGAGAACTCAGAAATAAACCCCACACAAATAAACCCAACTTATTTTTGATAAAGGTTCAAAAGGAATTTAATGGAGGAATGGCAGCCTTTTCAACAAATAATACTGGAGCAATTGAACTTCCATAGGCAAGAAAAATGAACTACAACCTCCATCTCACACCATATATAAAAAATACATGTGAAATGGATCTGGCAAAACATAAAACTATAAAACTTTTAGGAAAAAATCTCAGGACCCAGGGTTAGACAAGTTCTTAGACTTGATACCAAAAGCATGATCCATAAAATGAAAAACTAATGAATTGGACTTCATTAAAATTAAAAAAAGTTTCTCTGGGACCATGTTCAGAGGATGAAAAGAAAAGCCACATAGAATTTACATGATTCATAGCCAGGAACAAATCAACTTCCTCCCAACCCTTCACCTCCACTCCTTGCTCCATTCATTCCTGTAAAAAATCACATCACTTAAACAAGAGGGACGAGCTGAGTGGAAAGCCTTGGTTTCCTTGTTAGATCTCTCCCAGGTCAGTGAAGCACTGAGGTCAAGGAATTACTTTTTGGCTTCAAGGAGCAAGTTAACTAGCCTAATACCTGGCATATAATAAGAAATTAGTATTTATTTAACTAAACAAACAATCAAAAAACTACAGGCAGGGAGAAAATATTTATAGACCACATATCAGACAAAGGACTCATATCCAGACTATAAAGAACTCTCAAAACTTAACAGTAAAAACAATCAATCTAATTAGAAAATGATAAAAAGCATGAAGAGACATTTCACTGAAGAGAATACATGGATGGCAAATAAGCACATGAAAAGATAGTTAATTTCGTGAGTCATTAGGGAAATGCAAATTAAAATCATGAGCTATCAGTATTGGAATTAAAAGAAAAAAATAGTGACAATATCAAATGCTGCCAAGGATGCATACATGGCTGGTGGTAATGTAAAATGGCACAACCAGTTAGGAAATTTGGTACTTTCTTTAAAAAACTAAACATATAATTACCATATGACCCAAGAATTGTGCTCCTGCACATTTATCCCAGAGAAATGAAATCTTATGTTCATACAAAAACCTGAGAATGAATGTTCATAGCAGCTTTTGGTGTAATAGCCCCAAACTGGAAACAATGCAAATGTTCCTCAATGGGTAAATGGTTAAACTGTGGTACATCCATCCCATGGAAAACTGCTTAGGTATGAACTATTGATACTTGCGGAAACCTGGATGAATCTGCAGTGTTGTGCTAAATTAAAAGAGCCAATCTCAAAGATTACATACTGTATTATTTCATTTATATAACATTCTTGAATTGTCAAAATTATAAAAATAGAGAACAGATT
The DNA here is from genome assembly GCA_029593785.1 of Cabassous unicinctus. Taxonomy (NCBI): domain Eukaryota; kingdom Metazoa; phylum Chordata; class Mammalia; order Cingulata; family Chlamyphoridae; genus Cabassous; species Cabassous unicinctus. The sequence continues at coordinate 31,974 of JAQZBX010002326.1, read as the reverse complement.
AGTGGTTGCCAGAGTTTAAGGAGGGTATGGGGTGACAGGGAAGTGGGTGTGGTTTTAAAGGGCAACATGAGGGACTTCGTGGTAATGTAAATGTTTTGTATCTTCAATATATCAATGTTTGTTTATCCTGGTTGTGATATTTTACTAAAGTTTTGCAAGATGTTACCATTGGGGAAGATGGATAAGGGGCATACAGGATCTCTCTATTTCTTACAACTGCATGTCAATCTGTAATTATATCAAAATTAAAATTGAAAAAAACCCTGACTCCTTGAGAGCCTACAAAATAGGATTAACTGTCATCTATCCAGGATTACTTAATGATTCTCCTTTTGGGAAGCCAAAAATTATATGAGGGGTTCTTAACCAGGGATCCACGAGCTTGAGCCGGAATTAAAATAAAAAAAGAAACATTAATTTTGTGGGACATGGTGCAGGTGTGATATATTTATTCATTAAATAATATACAGTTTAGTGTGGACTTAGAAAGGGGTCCATGGTTTTAACCTGACTGGAAAAGTGGTCCGTGGAACAAAAAAGGTTAAGTATCCCTGGATTGTATCAAATGACCAAGGGAATTCATCAAAGTTTTTCTTAGCACCATGGCTATTTCAAAACACCAAATGGTATATTGGGAAATACAGTAAGTCTTATAAAAAAACAATGATGGCTTATATTTAATCATAAAGGCAAAGGAATATGACTTTCCTGTCACTGAATTAAATGCACAGCTGCTTGCACACTGCATTTTAAAAATATGGCTTCCTTTTGAAATATTTAAATATATTGCATAACAAGACTTATCTGCTCTTCTCTGTCTTAATTCTTCTAACATTCATTTTCCAGGTAACAAATGATTTATTAATTCTGAAAAGAAAAACATTTCTTATATTCTAGATTTATAAATCATGCATTTATACAGAATAAATTTAGTAAAAACTTAGTAATATTTTAAAAATTCTCCAGATATGGTTCATTGATTCTGAATTATCTAAATACTAAAATACTACGTAACTATTCTCCCAGGTACATTGATAATATATGTCATTTTGATATTATTTCATACATCTGTTAAAAAAACACAAATATCTTCCTAATTTTAAAAATACAAATTTAAAATCAAGAAATGTACTGTGAGAACCTACTTAAGGAGGAATTGAAAAGTGTCCTTGGTGATTACTTATCACATGTAACTTTCATATATATAGCAGGTCTATCACCAGTGCCCATAACAGTGGAAGAGAATAGGTATGCAATAAATTTTTTTCTTTAAATGAGTAAATTCTCTGCCACAGAATCTTGCACTTCTCTTACAAAAAAGTCCCTGAGGCCCTTGGTTAAATAAGCTATTTTTAATATGAAACAAAACCATTTAAAATACTGTCCATCTCTTTTCCTAGTCCCTAGCAGATATCAACAGACAATAAGAAAAGGCAGATATTTGAAAGAAAATAAAAAATTATAAAACTAGATAGAAACTCTAAAGGAAAAACAGTCTGGGATTGCACTATAAAGGATCAAAGAGTTTCAGGAATCATCAAGGGATATGATGGGATGTAATGGGATGGGATGGAATGGGATGGAGAAGAAGGCAAATTTTTAATGATTGTTGCAGTTTGAGTCTTTTTTGGACCCCAGAGAATCCTTTCCTTAAAGCTAATCCAATTCTGTGCATGTAAACCTATTTTATTTGGGACCTTTTGAGTAGATTCAGTAAAGGGACTTTCTCTGATCATAGTGGAATGAAACTAGATATCAAAAATGGACAGAAAAAGTGAAAATTAACAAATATATGGATATTAAACAACATACCTTTAAATAATGAGTGGGCCAATAAAGAAATTGCAAGGGAAATCAGTATATCTTGAGACAAATGAAAATGATAGCACAACATAGCAAAACCTATGGGATACAGCAAAGGCAGTAGAGAGAGGGAAATTGATAGCCCTCAAAGATTACAGTAAAAAAGAAAAAAGAGCTAAAATTGAGATGTAACTGAACTCTTGGAGGAACTAAAAAAGAGAAGCAAACTAATCTCAAACCAAGGCAAAGAAAAAAATAGTAAAGATCAGAGCAGAAATAAATGAACTCTAAAAAATAGAATCAGCAAAACCAAAAGTTGGCTCTTTGAGAAGATTAACAAAATTGACAAACCCTTAGCTAGACTGACAAAGAAAAAGGAGAGAAGGCACAAATAATTAAATTCAGAAATGAGAGGGGAGACATTACTACTGACCCCACAGAAATAAGAGAGATCATAAGAGGATACTATGAACAACTGTATGCCAAAAAACTAGACAATGTAGAGGTGATGGACAAATTCCTGGAAACACATGAACCACCTACAATGACCCTAGAAGAAATAGAAGACTTCAACAAATGAATTGTAAGTGAATATTGAAACAGTCACCAAAAATCTCCCAAAGATGAAAAGACTAGTACCAGATAGCTTCAGAGGTGAATTCTACCAATCATTTAAAGATAATCTAATACCAATCTTGCTCAAACTCTTCCAGAAAACTGAAGAAGAAAAAATGCTACCAAACTCATTCTATGAAGCCAATATCACCATAATACCAAAATCAAATGAAGATATTACCAAAAAATAAAAAAAAAGAAAAGAAAATTACAGACAAATATCTCTAATATAGATGCAAAAATCCTGAACAAAATACTTGCAAACTGAATCCAAAAACACATTAAAAGAATTATAGATCATGATCAAATGTGTTTTAATCCCGGGTATGCAAGCATGGTACAACACATGAAAATCAATTACTGTAATAAACCATATTGTATTAGTCAGCCAAAGGGGGCTGATGCAAAGTACCAGAAATCTGTTGGCATTTATAAAGGGTATTTATTTGGGGTAGAAGCTCACAGTCACAAGGATATAAGCATAAGTTATTTCCCTCACCACGGTCTGTTGCCACATGTTGGAGCAAGTGGCTGCCAACATATGCAAGTGTTCAGCCTTCCTTATCCCTCTTATGGCTCCATGGGCCCAGCTTCTTCTGATCTCAGTTGCAGGCTGGCCTAAGGCTCATCTCTCTTCCTGGAGCTCATTTTTTTTCAGGCTCAGCTGCTCTGGTCTCTTTACAAGGTCAGCTGTAGACTATCAGAATCATCTTTCTTCCCAGGACTGCAGGATCCTCTTCTTCTGTGTTCTCCTTCTCCGTGCATTTACCTCCCTGTCTTTGAAAAAGTATCCATTTATATAGCCCACAAAGGGGTGCAGAGACTCAAATTGAGTAGCCTTAATGACATGGTCAAATAAAAGCCCTAATCTTGATTTAATAAAGCAAAAGTGAAACCTCTGTGTCTAATTCAATCTAATACGCCCAGAAGAACAGACAAGTTTACAAATACAATCCAATATCTATTTTTGGAATTCATAAATGATTCCAAACTGATACACTTATTGATAAACCAAAGAAGAAAAATCACATGTTCTTCTCAATTGGTGCAGGAAAAGCATTTGACAAATACAGCACCCTTTCTTGATAACAACACACCAAATGACAGGAATAGAAGCAACCTTTCTCAAAGTGGTAAAAGACATATATGGAAATCTTACAGCTAGCATTATTCTCAATGATGAAATACTGAAATCTATTCTGCTGAGATCAGGAAAAAGAGAATAATAACTACTGTCACCATTATTATTCAATATTTGGATAGAGGTTCTGCTAGAGCAATTAGGCTAGATAAAGAAATAAAATGTACCTAAATATGAAAGGAAGAAGTAAAACATTAACTATTCTCTGATGATATGATCCTATATCAAGAATCTCCTCAAAAATTCACACAAAGCTGTTAGAACTAGTAGATAATTTCAACAAAGAGGCGGGATACAAGAATAATATGCAAAAATCAACAGCATTTCTACACACTACTGATGTGCATTCTAAGGGGGAAATCAGAAAAAATTTCATTTATCATAGCAACTAAAACAATAAAAGATTTAGGAATAAACTTAATGAAGGACATAAAGGACCTGTATTGAGAAAACTATAAAACATTGCTAAGAGAAACCAAAGAAGACTTAATTAAATGTAAGGATATTTCACGTTGACTAAATATCATTATGGGGGGACTGATGTGGTTCAGCTGGTTGGGGGTCCATCTCCCAAATGGCAGGAACTGGGTTCAATCCCCAGGGCCGCCCAGCAAAAATAAAAATTAAAAATAAAAAAATATCACTATGATGTCAATTCTACCCAAACTGATTTACAGATTCAGCACAAAACCAATGAATATACCAAAAGACTTTTTTGCAAAAATGGAAAAAGGAATTATCAAATTTATTTGGAAGATTAAGGGAACCCAAATAGCCAAAAATATCTTTAAACAGAAGACCAAAGTTGGAGGACTCTCACTTTCTGATTTTAAAGCTTATTACTTAGCTACAGTGGTAAAAAACAGCATGGTACTGACATAAAAACAGACATTGACCAATGGAGCCAAAGTGAGAACTCAGAAATAGACCCTCACATCTATTGTCAAGTGATTTTTGACAAAGCAGTCAAGCCCTCCCAGCTGGGCCCAAACAGTCTATTCAAGAAATGGTGCTGGGAGAACTGGATATCCATATCCAAAGGAATGAAAGGGGACCTAAAAGAAAATGGATAAGAAGATCTTCAAGATATTGTGGTAGGCAGAAGTTTCTTAAACCTTATACCCAAAGGAAAATCAACAAAAGAATAAAAAGTTTTATGGGACCTCTGGAAAATTAAACACTTTTGCACCTCAAAGTTCTTTGTCTAAAGGGTGAACGGGCAACCAAATCAATGGGAGAAAATATTTGGTGATCACATATCTGATAAGGGTTTAATAGCCATGAAATATAAAGAGATCATACAACTCAACAATAAAAAGGAAAACTATCCAATTTAAAAATGGGCAAAAGACTTGAAGGGACAATTGTCCAAAGATGAAACACAAATGGCTAAGAAACAGATGAAAAAATGTTCAACAACAATAGCGATTAGGAAAATGCAAATCAAAAGTACAATGAGATACTATTTCACACCTATTAGACTGGCCATTTTTAAAAAATGGGAAACTGTAAATGCTGGAGAGGATGTGGATAAGAACACTTATTTACTGTCAGTAGGAATGTAGAATGGTGCAGCCACTGTAGAGTATTGTTTGGCTGTTCCCAAGGAAGTTGAATATAGACTTGCCATGTGACTCAGCAATACCATTACTAGGTTTATACTTGGAAGAACTGAGAGCAGAGACATGAACAGACATCTGCACACCGATATTCATATCAGCACTACTCATGAATGTCAAAAGTTGGAAATAACCCAGGTGTCCATCAACTGATGAAATGATAAACAAATTGTGGTGTGTACACACATTGCAATATTATGCAGCAGGAAGAAGAAATGAAGTTGTGAAGCATATGATAACATGGGTGAATCTGGAGGACATTATGCTGAGTGAAGCAAGCCAGGCACAAAAAGACAAACACTGCATGATTGCGCTATTATGAACTAAAAATATTGTGTAAACTCTTGAACCTAATAATTAGAATACAGATCACCAGAAAATAGAAGAATGGTAGAGAAAGGAAAGCCGAGGGTTTATCCATGCAGAATTGGTAAAAAAAAGTTGTTGGTAAATCTTTGGAAATGATTAGAAATGGGGTGAGCACATTGTGGTGTTTCTAACTAGCGGAGTCATTATATGGGTATGACTGGGGTTGAAAAGGAAAGCTAAAAATACTAACATGTGACTGTATAGGATGATAGTAAAACCTCATGTAAAACATAAATATGGTTGATATTGCATATATGACTGTTTTTACAAAATATAAATACAAATACACCAGAGAGAAGGAAAAAGAATAGCAGCTATGTATGGCAGGGGAAGCAGAGAGAGATTGAAAGATGATGAGTATCTTTTTGTTTGTTTATTATTATTATTATTATTATTATTATTAGTGGAATAATGAAAGTGTTCCAAGAATGACTGAAGTGATAAGTGCATAAATATGTGACTACACTGAAAACCACTGATTGTACACTTTGGATGCATTTAAGCTTTATTAATATGTTTTAACAAAATGGAAAAAAAAAGACTTTGAAGAAGAAAGAAAACAGCTTACTCAATGGGAGAAAATACTTGGAAACCACATATCTGATAAATGTTTGATATCAATGTTATATAAAGAGATCATAAAACTCTCTGATAAAAAGACAAGAAACCCAATTAAAAATGGGCAAAAGACTTGAACAGATATTTCTCCAAAGAGGAAATGCAAATGGCCAAAAAGTATATCAAAAAATGCTCAACATCAATAGCTTTAGGGATCACTAGCTACAAAGAAATACCATTTCACATCTTATAGAATGATCATTATTAAAAAACAAAACAAAATATTACAATTTCTGGAAAGGGTGTGGAGAAATAGGAACACTCCTTCACTGTTGGTATGAATGAAGAATGGTGCAGCCTTTGTGGAATACAGTTGGGCTGTTCAATCTTAGAACAGCTGTAGTAATTAAGACTCAATAGGGAAATCTTAGTTTTCATCAACACCCTTTGTTTATATGATCTTGGACAAAATGAAACTTCTCTGAACAAAGAGGTTAATGGATAATGAAAACATGAAAAAGATAAGGAAATATCAAGTTCATGAAATTTGAAAACAGGTAATAGGGATTAAGACAGTGAGAAGAATAGAAAGTAACACATTTACATTAGAATTTATTTTTAAACGACAAAGATATGAAATACAGGAACAAAAGGATAGATAGGAATTTCACTCAGATGGGACCTCTTCTTGGGAGACCCAATCAGTTAGAAGAAAGGATGAGAGAAGACTGGCACAAATACTTTGACATACTAAAGACTTCCAATTTTTGTTTTATGTGTTCTCTCCTTCTTTAATAAGTGAAAGGAACTGATATGAAATATTTTTATAAGTATTCACTGTAATTTGATATTTATATAATGTCTGATTTGATGTAATGTCTGTAATAAGGTAAAGATTAAGATGTAAATATTGATTTTTACACTAAAATTTGAATAAAATTGAATAAAATTAAATAATACCTTTAGAATAATAGTCTTCTGAATTGTATTTCTGGAACTTTTGCATTCCAAATTATGCTGTGGTAATTTAGTTTGCCAACCAAACTCTTCTCATAGCCTAATAATAAGTCTTACAACATCAATATCCTTTGGTTCTAGTTTAGAATATTTAAAAAATCCAAAATAAGTTAAAATATGAGAACCATTTAAGAATAATGTATAAAAATCCAAATATTTCTACATCAGGAAATATTTAAATGATAACACCTTTAAAGCCTACAAAAAGATTATTAGAGGCAAAAATACAGTTTAAAACTCCATTTTAACAGCGACTGCAAAGAGGGAACAATATTTATCTACTTAGGAAGGATATCACAAAAGACCTAACTCCATAATTACACACACATATTTAGCAAGAAAAGAGAACTGCAACAGTAGCCAGTTATAAGGCTTTTTAAAATAAAGGTCTAAACTGGGGTAAGTGCAGTAGGATGGGAAAAGAAGAGATGACTATGTGAAATTGAAACATTCTTCCTAAAGATACTAATGCAATATATATCTTCCATACATTATTTTTCTTGAACTCTTGGCAGTTATTGATTCTCTCCTTTTTAAAATATTCTCTTTTCTTGGCTTTTACCCACCATGCTCTACAGATTGTCCTTTTACCTAAACCCCTCAAACTTCTTTTCTTGAAAAACAAATCATGGGAGAGAGAAGCATACAGAAAGTCATGCTGGCAGAATCATCAATATTAAAAAGTTGTTCTAGAGTTCTAGCCCTTCAGAGATCACAAAGAACATCGGACTCACACAGCTTCTCTGCTAAGGACTAAATGGGATTTGAGCTATAGTGTAAAACAGTGCCAGCACTGTGAGACCTCTGCATGATCCTGTGAGTGCCTCTTTACATTTTGTGCCCTAGGCACCTCATTTGCCTCACCCTAATCTCAGCCTCTGCCAACTCCTTAAACATGGAAATAAATTTAAAAATATTTAATTGAAAAGAAAGGTATAAAAGAGAATAGATGCAGTACTGAAAATTAGCATGATGAAATGATAATGATATATATGCATATATTCTGATTATAAAAGCATATAACTATAGAAATTAAAATGGTTTATTATTGACACTGGAAAAAGAAAACAGATCAGTAGAACCTAATAGAGTTTAGAAATACAACCTTATGTTAAAGAGAATTTAGTAAGTGAAAAGGGAATTATTTCAAATCAAGAGGAAAGATTTATTCAATAAAAATCATAGTGGGAAAGTGGTCAGCTGTTTGGAAAAAATATGCAAATATGCTGTTATATGCATAATGTAGTGGTCTGAGGCTTTTGTGGACCCCAGAAAAATCATGTTCTTAAGCTAACCCATCCCTGTATGTGTAAGCTTATTGTGCATGGGACCTTTCAGTTAGATTCTGTTAAAGGACCTTTTGATTAGATCACTTTTTATTAGATTGCCTCATTTAAGGGCTTTTGATTAGACTGTAGGACCCAGGTTGGATCCTAATCCTCTTACTAGAGTCCTTTATAAACAGGAGAAACATGCAGAGACACACAGAGAAAAGTGGCGAAAACAGAGAAACACTAAGAGGCTGAGAGGTGCCAGAGGCCAGAAGAGAGGGGAGAGATGAGCCATATGCCTGATCACCCACAGCTGAGCTCAAGGAGAAGAAACCTGGAGAAGGCAGAGACCCAGACCAGATTGCTGCCATTGTGTCTTGCCACATGGCAGGAGATCAGTATCACCAATAGATGACCTTCAGTGAAACAGCATCTCTGATGATGCCTTGATTTGGACATTTTCACATTCTCAGATCTGTAAGCTTTTAACCTAATAAATTCCCATTATCTGAGAGAACCCATTTATAATGTACTGTTCCCAGCAGCTTTAGCAAAATAAAACCTATACTTTATACTATTCACAAACTTAATCTTACAGATGGATTAGAGAAGTAAATATGGAAAAACAAAATTGATAGAACTCTTATAAGAAGGTATGAGAGAATATATTTATAAACCCAGGGTAGGGAAGTCTTCCTAAATAAGAATCAGAACATTTAAAAAGACAAGTGTAATAAGTTTGACTTCATCAAACTTAAGAACTTATATACAATAAAAGCCACCATAAACAAAAATGAAATATAACTGGCAAATTAGGAGAAAGAATTTACAACCTGTGTAAGAGATGAAAGATTAGTATACCAAATATTTAAAGAATTGTTACCAAACAATGAGACAAATAATTCAATAATATGATGAGCAAACAATGTACAGGAAAAAACAAAATACCTATAAACATATAAAATACATTCAACTTCATTATTAAGAAGAGTATTGCAAATTAAAACTACAATGGAAAACATTTTACCCATCAGAATGGCAAAAAATTAAAAGTTGGAAAATATCAACTGCTAGCAAGAGTATTCCTTTTATGCAATCTTGGTAGAAGTATAAATGAGTATACCCATTTTTGAGAGCAACTTGACAGATTTGATAGAGACAATGTCCATACTCTTTGACCAAGAATTTCAACTAAGATTGGACATGGAAAGAATTACAAACAATTAATTTCCTGTTAATAGATGAATCATTGTAAAATTTAAGATAGATCTCTATGTTCTGACATGGAAATTTTGCCAAGGAAGTTGCCAAGAAAAAAATGTCTGAAAATTTAAAAGTTACAAAATGATATATGTACTTTAATACAATATAACTCGTTTGAGAAAAAAAAAAACCATAATAGGAATAAATTGTAGTTGTCTGTTAGTCACTTAAAATATTAATAATAGCATTCACTTTTATGTTTGGGTGAACAAGGCAGACTTTTGCCTTTTTCATATGATTTAAATTTTTAAATTTTTAACTATGGAAATTTATTCTTATATTACTTTTGTTATTAAAATGAACCATTTTTAAGCCCATTAAAAGCACCGCTAATTAGATAAGCAATATTCATAATTACAGAACTATAATTCCTCCCTGTAATCATGAGGGAAAGACACAAGTGGGAAAGAAGCTCTCTTAAGAGTTTCAGGAGAGTGTGTAGAATATAGCTCCACCTCTATCTCATTTGAAGAGGAAATAGAAAGTGCTTTCAGAAAAGTTTTCACACAAAAACAATTGTTTAAACACTCAAGGGAAGGAGATTTTACAAAGGTAGAAACACTGGGAAGTAAGGATCATAGGGGCTACCTTAGAGTCTATCACAACCATGCAGATTTTGTTGTATCTGAGGCATTTATTTACAATTTGGGAGATCTTCTTTGAGAAAAAGAAGACTTTATTAGTGAGGGGATATAAAACCTAAGGATTCTATAGCTTTATGGTAAATCCACTTCTGGATCATTGTATTTCAATCAAAAATAGGAAAGTTTACTTTTCCCTATGAATTGTGAAATATTAATATAAATAAGAATTTCAGTTTTAGAGAAATAACAAACTGGAAAATGTTGGTGGAAGATAATCTGTTTAAATGAATTATTTATTTGGGGATTTAAAGTTTGTATCAAAGACTAAAATTGTGAAATGAAATGATACCATATCATCAAGTTTTACTACAAATATAAATCAAAATCATACTGTTTTATCTTATTCATAGTACCATAACTTTCATTGACTATTTTCAATTAGTAACACAGACATTGTATCAGTTTTTGATTCAATGATATTTTAGATTTACAAAAAAAATCAATAATTTTTAACAATTCTTTAAGCAACCAAATAAAATTGAGGAAGACTGTTTCTTCTAAAATCTGTTTCCAGCATAAGCACATTACACCCCAGAACAAATACTTCATGACTGTGCTATTATGAACTAAATATATTGTGTAAACTCAAGGAGTTAATAATTAGAATTTAGGTCACCAGAAAATAGAATGAGGGTAACGAATGGAAAGCTGAGTGTTAATCTGTGCAGAATTGGTAAAAAGGTTGTTTGCAAATCTTTAGAAGTTAATAGAAATGGTGAAAGTACATCATATTGTTTACAAATAGCAGAGATATTATATGGATACAACAGTTGAAAGGGAAAGTCTAAGGTCTTGTATATTACTAAAAGGAAAGCTAAAAAATGTAACATGGACTGTATAACATAGTCAAACCTCATGTAAGACATGAATATGGATGATATTGCATATATAAGACTGTTTTTACAAAATATAAATACAAATAAACTATAGAGACAGAAACAGAATAGCAGCTATGTACAGCATGAGAAGCATAGAGATTGAGAGGTGAGGAGTTTTGTTTGTTTTAAATTATTATTGGAATAATGAAAATGTTCTAAAAATGATTGAAGTGAAGAATGCACAACTATGAGATTATTCTGAATACCATTGGTTGTACACTTTAGATGGATTTATGCTTTACTAATATCTATCAAAATTGATTTGTTAAAAAAATAATAATAAAAAAGCCTTTTAACAATTTCTTAAACAGCCAAACACATAAAATTCAGTAAGGCTGTTTCTTCTAAAATCTATGTCCAACAGAAGCAAACAAAACCACAGAATAATTTGGAAAATATAGTGTCTTCTAAAAAAGCTAGTTCAGTCATACTGGTTTTCCTAACTTTTGGACAATCATGAGCTTGATCCTTTTTACCAATTGATTTCTCTTTCTTCTTATGGGAAACTGGTTCTGGAGAAACTACATGTTGTTGAGTTATACTTTCTTTTAGGTAATCTGAAAAGAAAGCCTTCATTAATTGAATAAGCATTAACTGAATATACCAAGCAATAGAGTCAATCATTTTATGAGGCAATATAATGCAGGGCTAAGAGCAGGGACTCAGTCAAATCACCTGGATTCCAATCTCAGATATTAGCTTAACCACTTACATTTCTGTGATTTATTTTGTAAATTATCTCTCTGCCTTACTTTCCTCCATTTTAAAATTAGGATTATAATAATAATTTCATAGAATTATTAGGATTAAATTAGTTAATACATTTAAACACAGTAAATGCTTACTGAGATATATTCTAGTTGTTGATTTCATTAGTACAATAAATCTTTAATATGTAAATTCTCATACAAAATAATTATAGAACAAAATCCTGTTTTATTAACTGTAATTTGGTGACTGTGCACAGAAAATTTTAGGTATAAATGCAGAAAATTAAGAGAGGGCATCTTTCTATGTTTTTTCTAAGACTTACCTAACTGTTAGATTTTCAATACATGGAAGTATAGGGGTACTTATTGCAAAAAGGGCTTTTCAGAAGCAAATAAATTTGATTTGCTCTCCTCATTCATTTAACAAATCTTAATGTAATATTAGATATAGAGCTACAATCTAATAGAAGACAAGATAATTATAAATAAAATAAAATGAGTGCAAATGAAATTGCCAATAAATTATATTTTTGCCAATAAATGCTAATTGAGAGGAGAGAGAGATAATTTCCCATTTATATAATGAAAGGACTTCACACACTTGTCCTCTTCCAAGAAAGCAAACCTTGAAATTTGGGAAGTTTTTTTTTTATTATTATTGTGGGTAAAAATCAAATTTTTCACAATACATATCAATCTTTGTAAAGTGATACATAAATACATATGCATATATGTGCATTTGCTTACATAAATGTTATATATATATATATTTTAAATGTGCTTAGATTACCTAAATATTACTCAGAAATTACAGGGATTCCCATGTTCCCCACCACCCACACCTCCCACAACATCCCACACCACCATCCTTCATTAGTGTGGCACAACACCCGCAATGGATATACACATCCTGGGGCCTTGCCCCCAAGCATAGACCACAGTTCACATGATAGACCACACTCTCTCCCACACAGTTCTGCATGGTATATGCTGATGCAAAATGGCTTACATCTGTCGCTGCAACGCCACTCAGGACAACACCCAAGTCCCAAAAAAGCCCCTGTATTTCAACTGCCCCTCCCCTCCCTGCCCCCAAAATGTCCAGTGGCCACTGGCTCCACCTCACTGCTACAATTTCTTCCATTGCTTGAATCACAATATGTCTACAATGGAACACCACCAAGTCCACTCTAGTCCATAGCTCCTCCCCCAATCCTGAAGGGACTAGGGTGGTGATGTCCACTCCACCTCCAAGTGAGAGAGGGCTTATAGCCCATGGATACAGTGGATGGGATTATCCCGCCTGCAGCTGCAGGCCCTCTCCATTCCCTGGGATGGCTGTTGCCCATTATCGTCTCCTCACCAGGTGACTTGGATGACTCCATTGAGCTGTAGGGTAGGAGTTTCAGCTCCACTGAGATTGGGAAGGTTTTTATTTGTGGAGGCAGGATGCTGGGGCAAGAGAAAGAAAGCAAAAAGATTGTTCAGGAGATCACAATTTTAAAAATGTGGGCTTTACTGGAAAGTTCCTGTGGACAGTTGTGAACACTTTCCACTATCTTACTTGAAACCACGCTAGTCACTAAAGACACCACAGACCTGCAAATCTATGAAAGAGTGGTTGTTTATATTTCAATATCCCATACACCTGAAAATCTTAAAAAAATAAAATAAAATGGTGGGTTGGGGTAGGGAGTGGGGTTGTCTTTTCCTACTTGCTCCCCTTTTACCACTTCTAAATCATTACAATTTGCACTCTTTAAAAAAATTCCTACTCCTTTGAGGCTCATGCTTTTTGGCTACACCACACTCTTCCATTCTTCATTGTCTTCATTGACATCAACCAGTCACTTGGTCATTCAGTTAATGAGAAACCCTGGCTACAGGAAGAGCCTAGTTTCCTTATTTAAAAACCCCCATCATTCTGGGTGACTTTAATGCCCATAAATTAAGACCTGTCCCATACCATACTGTACCCTTCCCCCTCCAGTTTCTAGACATCTTCTCATCTCTAGTCCATTTCAAACACCCACTCCCAAGACTACATCATCCTGATGCTTGGCATCTTCCTGATGCTTGGCATCACTTGCCCTCTGTCCTTACAGCTTGCTTAATACTCTCAAGACAGGCATTCTTTAACCTCTCCTGTACCTTCAGTTTACTGCATTATTACTTCCTTTTAATCTGTCATCCTTCTATGTTTTTTCACCTTTCTCTTTATCCAGTTTAGATTATATAGCCTTTCCACAACACTCTTACCAATACCCCAAACTCTTTCTTTCTTTTGGTCTCAACTACATGGCAAAACAACAGCCCTGGATGAACCCAACACTGTTTGCTCTCCATGCCTATATCTGAACAGCCCAGTGCTATTAAGAAGAAAGTCCAGAACTGGGCAGTTGGTAATCCCAAAAATTCATTTTAATCAATCCCAAATGAATCCTGAACACAAACCAGGAACCTTACTCTACTTGTCTGGTTAACTTGCTGTTCTGTCTTTTCAATGACTATTTCAAATTTTCTCCATGCCCCTCAGATCTCAAATATTTACCTTTCATTGTCTCTCCTTCATATCTCAATGTCTACTTCCCAGGAAACATAAATGGCATCAGATGGGAATTCCAACTTTATATTACCAAATAAACCAAGCAACATATATCTACATTCAACCTTTGCTCCTGCCCTCCTGACTTAATAAAGGAGGTATCTCTTCCTCTTCCAAGACCAGTCCTTTACACTTTTTGATTAGATCCCATCTCTTCATGCTTAACTATTAATTATTCCTTTGTGAATATCCAAACAGCATTTGTGTATACTCAAACTGCTCCCACATTAAATAAAATTAGAGGAATCAGAGTATTCCTTCCACTTTTCACTTTGCCAGAATGGAAAATTTTCAGGCCAACAGACATCTAGCTAAAAAGCCAAGGCACCTCATCCTGTTTTCATCAATCAGGTTAAATATGCAGGCACAATGAAGAACAGAAGTTTAAGAGTTCAGGGTCCTTCAGGAAATCAAAAGAACCTACCATCAGGCAGATGGTGAAAGCAATGCAGTCATGACCTAAATATTGTTTCTTCAGGGTATGTATTTAATAAGGAATGTAGGAGGATTTTTATTGTCATTAAAAATAATCAAGTATGTTCTATCCCAGAAAAGAGAGGGAACGCTAATTTAGTAGACACAGAAAGATCTGAGACACAACACTTAAAGTGTAAAGAGAAGAATAAAAATTCATAAAAGAGACTAAAAAGACCAAATAAAAAATTAAAATGAGAGTGGTTTACCCCACAAATTATGGGAAGAGTAAGAAAATAACTGGTCAAAAGAATCAAATACCGCAGACTGGTTTTGTTAAAAAAAAATTATTTATAAGGATTTAGCCATGGAGAGGTATTTGGTGACATTGTAAAGAAGCTTTATCAGTAGAGTGATGAAGATAGAATCCAGGATGAGTAGTGAATTGGAATTTAAGCAAGTGGAGGGAGGAAGTCTAGGCTACTCTTTCAAAAAGGCTTATCATATAATGGGATTGAGGGAAGGAGCACCGGACTAAAGATATTTCTGGGTTGTTTCATTTTGTTTAGGTTGTGTAAGCCTTAAGCATGTAGCCTGTTTATGTGGTGGCGGAAAAGAATCAGTAGAAAGCAAGTTAAGAAAGACCATAACTGATGGACCCCAGGTTCCTCAGGCCATTATAGAGGAGCTCCAGAAGCAAAAGGAGACAGTTACTCCGCAAGACAAACACTGTAGACAGGTCTGTGGAGCTGGATTTAGATGTTTCCATCTGAGCACTTTTTTTTTGTAAAGTAGGAGGCCAAATCAAGTAAGAGGGGCTTGAAGTTAAATTGTGATGATCTAAATAGGTGTTATGAATAATGAGAGGGGTAAAGTGAAGGGACACGAAGCAGCACTGATAATGGAAACCATGCTTTAGGAAAAGAGCCGATCAACATGATAGTGTAAGTTTTCTGCAAAAAGGCTTACCTGTCCAAGATGTACAGGAGAGATAACCAACAATTAGATTGAGTTGATATTTTCCCAATCCATATGCAGAAGAAAGGAAGAAAAAAAATGAATTGAAGATATTGGTAACAGAGTGGTCATCTGGAAAAAAGTGAAGAGGAGGATGGAGACCAAAGCGTAGCCCTTATAAAAGTGAGGATGGAAAAAATCTGGATAGAAAATGAAGTTGTGGTTGAAAACTTAAAATACTGGAAATGGTAGAATTTGAAAGAGGGAGAAGGGAAGAAGACGTAATAAATAGAGGTATGTGGACACTGATAGATAGGAGCCACAGAGAAGGGAGTAACACAGCCAGAAAACACTGGTGAGTGTTGACTCACCTCACAAAAAGATGAGATGTGCATGAAAGAATGATGTGAACTGTAAATTGCTATAAAAATGTCAGATATTCTTGGTGGTAATAGTGATACCACTGTTGTAGTTGTTGTAGTTGTTGTTATTGTCAGTACTTAAATTATGTTCCCTTTACAGGGCAAGCTTGGTATTTGAAGGCTTGATAATTACTATGAGTAATAAAATTGTATTTTTAAGTGACTCCAATAATATATTTTTCTTATTTTCTTGATTTAATGCTTTGAAATACTTTTCCCATCTCCATTAAAAAACATCACATGAATCCACATGCCTGGATATTGATATTGCTAGGTTTCTTCTGTTTGCTCTGACTTCAAAGTTGTTTCATCTATCATTTCATATGTCAGTGTTTGCTTTTCTGCTATTTTAGCTGATGGTATGCCAACTTTGTATTCTTGCTCCTCATGTTTTAAAAGTCTAATGTGACACAGAAAACAATTCTATGAAAATAAATGAATGATCACACCAACAAAATATTGAACTATGAGCAAATTATCTAAAATTCCACATTTATAATTGCAACAACTTCTTAGGTTTAAGAAATGCTATGGTTAACATTTTCTATAATTTAAAGATTAAATGTTTATTCAATAATTTCTAACTCTTATTGCATAAGAAATAGAAGAAGTCATCATTAAAAAATTAAATCTGGAAGGGTTTTAGGAATCCTCATTTCATTTTAAGAGATGAAGAAATATTACTCAATTAAGTTAGTGGCACAGTGAGCTCAGGAAAGTCTTCTGAAGTGCAATAGTCTGTCAATATTGCCTTCCTTAACAACAACAAAAAATCCAATCCAATTAGGATTAAAACCAAAATCTTTTTACAGTACATTTTTCAAGTGAATCTTTTACAAATGTTGAAAAACTTTTAGAAAAACTTTATTTCAACATCAAATAAATAAAATAGCAAAAGGCAGATCAACAAAATATGGAAACATAACTTTAAAAAATCCTGTCCAGACACATTTATGTCATTTAATCCCAAAACAGAAGTTCTTAACTTCAATTTCATCTATTTCCTTTATGGTTTATATTCTTTATGTCTTATTTAAGAAGTCCTTCCTTAATCCAAAATGACAAAAATCCTCTTATACTTCTTCCTGTCACCTTTAAAGTTACACTTTTCACAAGTGTTTCAATTCATATTAAATCCTTAATTGAAGTCCTTAAATCCATTCTTTCTTTCTGATACTATAGTAGTTTTCTTTTGATATTATAGTAATCAGTCTTTAATATCTTTTTCCAGTGTTTACTTCATTTATTATTATAGTTATGTTTTTCAGGATGTTTTCACAAGTCTGCATTTTACTGTTTTTCCAGTTTGATAATTTTTTATTAATAGTTCAGTTTATTTGCATTTATTGTGATTATAGACATATTTTGGGGGTTATTTCTACCATCTTATTTTGTGTTTTCTATGTATCATTTATCTTATTTTTTTCTCATATTTTCTCTTTTCACCTCTTTTTTTTTTTTTC
>JAQZBX010002326.1:0-14125 GCA_029593785.1 Cabassous unicinctus | reverse complement strand
TTTCCTCCAAGTTTCTTTGATTTTCTTTTCTATCATGCTATAAACTGTCCTCCAATGTCTCGTGACTGAGTTTGCTACTCATATTTAATAATGAAGAACTAAAATGGCAATAAGTGGCTCTATGCAATGATGGAGTCGCCAACTAGTAAATTTCACTGAGGGATGATGTGGGACTTTTTGAGATACAACCACCTGTCTTTGTCTATAGGTCTTTCCTTTGGTCTGGTCAGTTTTCTCAGGGAAGAATTTCCTGACATACTAGCTATGAACTTTCTCAAAATCAAGCAGAAGAAGGAGACTAAGAGTCCCCTAGATTTGAGTACAGTAGTTTTACTCTCAGCTATACTTGGTATCCCCACACTCAGGATCTCTGTTTAATCTGTATAGATGGTAAACTTCCAGTCTCCTATTGCAGTGGAGGAAGGAAGAACAGTCTCTTGGTTATGAGAGTTGTGGAAGGGGATCTGAGTTCCAACTGTCCAGGGCACAGCCCAGGGAGCCTAGTGGCAGGGCCAGTGGGGCCAGGTGCCAACGCACTGGTCCGGAGATGCCTGTCTTCTGCCTGGGCCTGGCCCTGCCATCCCAGGCATCTTGGCCACATGCTGGGGTGGGCAGGGGCTGGGATACCCCATCCTTCTGCCAGATGCCTTCTAGCCCTGATCCACAGCGTCTTGCAGGGGAAACTGCTCCCGGGGCCCTGCTGCCAGGGGAAGTTGCCACCGCGGCCACCGGGACTGGTACAACGCCTCTCCACCCCAGCCCCGCGCTCCGGGCCCACACCGTCGGGGAATCCGCGCCCACTGCGAGCCCCTCTAGCCCAGGCAGGCTGTGGCCGGGCATGCCAGGCCCCCCATTCAATGCCACCCTCCGCCGCCCCGGCCACCTCCCTGCCTTCCACCCGCCTCCATCCCCCTCCGGCCCAGGCTCCAGGCCTGCAATGACCCCGGCCGCTGCTGGCACTTGGTGCTTTCTGCTGCCAGCTGTGCCACCGCGCCCCATCGCCAGCTTTTATCGCCCAGCTTTGGAGCACGGTGGCAGCCCGGGGATAGGGTCCGTCGATAAGACGTGACAATTGCAGGTGGCCGCCCTGGAGCCCGGATGTCCTGGCCAGTGAGCCGCCGCCACAGCTGCAGGCCCTGACAAGTTTCTTACCTTCAGTCAGGAACACGGGACGGAGGCCAGGAGGGCAGAACCGCCTCCGCGGGGTCTGGAGAGAGGAGCCAGCCAAGTCCGCGGAGAAGCCACCACAGAGCAGGGGCAAGCACCAGGACTCCGAAGCCAGCCCTTCTGCCTGTCAGCCACCCGAGCCCCTTGCTGGTTGCCTGCGGGCCTATGGAGTCTTGGCACTTTCTGCCTCCGCACTGGCGAAAGGGCCCCTCCTCCCTCGGGATGGCTTCCTCAAATGTGTTTTAAATACTGTATACAGCCAAGGAGCAGATGTAGCTCAAGTGGTTGAGCACCTGCTTCCATGTCCTGGGTTCAACCCCGATACCTCCTTAAAAAAAATGAACCTGCCGTGAATTCTAAGTGTGGCTCAAGTAAAATCATTCCCTACTTAGGTCAATCCAGGGCTTGGATTGCAAGAATACTTAACTGTGTTCAATGAGGCTTAATGTTTTGTCAGTCATTTTGATAAGGGAAGTGCCAGGACCCGAAACCCACCTTCAGCAGAAACCCACATCTTTAAGAAAATAAACTCCTCTCAGTCCCTGGCCCCTCTCTCCCTTCCTTCCTCCCCTTTTCTCCATTGAATCCACTTCAGGAAGATATGTACCCCAGGCTGCCCCTTTGAATTGAAATTTATAACTCTATACAGATAATGAATGTTTTCCTCCCTAATGGCCTTCTGCTTTTAGAAAGGTAAGCTAACCTAGCTTCTCTGCCTTTGTAAGCCTGCCTGCCAGCTTGATCAGGAATTTGCCTGCTTAGTGTACCTATATAAACTTATGAAAATCAGAAAACAGGGCTCAAAATTTAGAGAGTGAACTCTCCTCTGGGCTTCTGTGTAATAAAACTTTGTTCATCCAAGCTCCCAAGGGTGCCATTTGGGTTACTTCTGGCTTGCTGCAACATTTGGTTCCCTGACCAAGAAACATCCAATCGAGAAGGCCTGTTGTGCCTCTGGCCTGGGGCTGATGGGTGAGGCCAATGGCCATCTCTGAGAGAATGAGGTGTGTGCCACCTGTCCTCTTGACAGGACCTCCTTCTGAGGTGGTCCCCATAGGCCACGTCCCTACACCCCAGCCTGACTCAGTAGGGAGGTGGACTGAAGACTCTGAAGACTCTGAGCTGGAAGACTCTGGAAAGGTAAGACCCCAGGTGCCAATCCCTCAGTCAGGTCCATCTCTGGACAGAAGAGGAGACTGATCACTTTGTGAAATCTTGAGTGCTGAGATTCCAGAATAGGGCAATCCTTGTGGGAGGGACTGCATAACCTCTGAGTGACTATGTGAGTGAGTGAGGATTGCAGAGGCTTGCATCTACCGTACCAGTCTGTGACTCCAAAGTGTTATGTTACGGAGTCTGCTTGGGCCCTAACCTGTTTTCCATGGCTACATCATATGGCATAATGGCCACCCCAAAATTTGCCTTGGCGCATTAGCTAAATTGAGCCTATGTTCTCACAAGAGACATGGACAGGCAGACATCAGAGTGTCCTCAAAAGTGGCAACCCCCTCCCTTGTCTGTCTCACACCACTGACTCAAGGTGCAGATTCAACACTGTTAGTCTCTGTGGGAGGGACTGCATAACCTCTGAGTGACTGTGTGAGTGAGTAGGGATGGCAGAGACTTGTGTCTGCTGTACTAGTCTGTGACTCCAAAGTGTTATGCTACAGAGTCCGCTTGGGCCTTAACCTGTTTTCTGTGGCTACATCATATGGCATAATGGCTAACCCAAAATTTACCCAGGCTCCTTAGCTAAGATGAGCCTAAGTTCTCACAAGAGATGTGGAGAGGCAGGCATCTGAGTGGCCTTGAAAGAAGCATCCCCTTCTTTTTCTGTCTTATGCCACTGATGCAGGGTATGGGTTCATCACAGTAAAAAACTACTGTTTTAAACTGCATGCTCAAGAATTTCAAGAAGGGGTTTTCTGGAGATTATGGCATCCAGATGATCCCCAGCACACTCCCAGCATTATGTGAAGTAGAGTGGCCCACTTTTAATGTTGACTGGCACTCAGAAGAGTACCTGGATATAGCCAGGATCTGTGCAGTGTGGCTTGTGGTCACAGGAACTCCTGGCCACCCCAATCAGTTTCCTTACATTAACTCTTGGTTGGAGATAGCCCAGACTCTGCCCCCTTGGGTTCGATTGTGTGTTAGAAAAAAGGGACAGAGCAGGGTCTTTGTTGCACAGGGAATGGGGCTCTGGAAGCCAGTCATTCATCAAGGGTCCTCAGGGGAGGACCCACAACCACTCCCACCATCATATGCTCTGCCTGCTTTAGCCTCTTCTCCTGGCCCAGAAGCACAGAAACACACCCACCTTCAATCTCTCCTCCTAGCCCAGGAATGCAGGCAGATCTCCCAGCAACACATCCAACTTTGGCCCTTCTGGGAATATTGACCTTCTCTGAGGAAAGCACTACAACCACACTAGCAAAGAGACTCCAGTCAACACAACCTGCATTACAGATGCCTCTCCATGAAACACAGGTCCAGCCCAGATCAGTGAGAATGGGACCATCCAAACTGGGAAGCCTGTATTATACTACCAGCTCTTCACAAGTACAGACCTCTTAAACTGGAAGCACCACACTTCCTCCTACTCAAAAAAGCCCCAGGCCCTTATTGATCTCATGGAATCCATTTTCCAAACCCATTGCCCTCCTTGGGATGATTGCCACCAACTACTCCTGAATTTGTTTAATATGGAGAGACCATGAATTCTGATGAAAGCCCAAAAGTGGCTGCAGGAGCAGGCCCCTACTGGCATCTTAAACCCAGAAGATTGGGCACAAGAATTGGCAACAGAAGCCCAACGAAACTGGGACTTCAACACTAAACAGGGACTGGCTGTGCTCCAGCAATACTGAGAAGCATTCCTCTGAGGGGTCAGAGAAGGGGCAAAATGACCCACAAACATGACAAAGACAACTTTAGTTACTCAAAAGGCCAATGAGTCTCAGGGAGATTTCTGTGAACGGCTTTGTGAGGCCTTCAGAATCTACACTCCTTTTGACCCAGAAGCTCTGGAAAACCAGAGGATGGTGAATGCCACCTTTGTTGCCCAGGCAGCAATGGACATTAAAGAAAGCTCCAAAAATTAGAAGGGTTCATGGGCATGAACATCTCTCAACTACTGGAAGTCACCAACAAAGTAATCATCAATTGAGATGAAGCTCCAGCAGCTAGGGAAAAGACTAACCAAAATATTTAACACTGTATTGTCCCAGAATCTCATCTCCCTGGGACACCTGGTGTACACTGGCCACGGGACCTAGTCTGGGTCAAAGACTGGAAAAAAGAAACCCTTCAGCCTTCCTGGACAGAGCCACATACTGTGATCCTTGTAACTCCTACTGCTCTTAAAGTTGCAAGCATCATCCCCTGGATCCATCATTCCAGGGTCAAGAAGGCACATTTTGATAAAGAGCAGGACAGCTGGACAGCCCAACCTGTACCCGGCCACCCCTTGAGAGTGTGAGTCAGCCAGGATCCCTGAGCACTGACCTTGTCAAACACATGAAGAATTGACCCCTGCTCCTGGTGGATCCTGTGCTTATATGGTCTGCTTGTCTTGGTATTTGGAGTTGGGCTCACTGCTGTGGCCCCTGGAGAATGGACTGCTGTGAATAGAGCCCTAATTGCAATTGCTTACTAGTGTATAAAAGGATGCTTCTGTGCCTTCACTTGCTTGTCCTTTACTTCCTTGCCTGCTCCCTAAGAGCTGATACCCACCCCCAAAATCTATGGCAGCTGAAAGTTAGTCAAAGCTGGGGCAAACAATTCATGCTGAATGTTTCAGTTCCACTCTTGGCAGGTGCAACTTCAGCCTCTGTAATATTTGATGCTTGCAAGGCAATCCAAGATCACTCTCCTTACACCTTGCTGGTAGCCCCATACCCCCATGCACCCATACATGCCCCAGGAGAGGGTGGGGGAGTTGCAGCTATGGGAGTTATGACAAATACCTCTGCCAAGACCCCCAAAATGTGGAGGATTCTTCTGCTTTTGGAGCTTGCTGATAGGTGCCACCGCTCCTTGGAAGGGGTCCCACCAACTTCTCTGTATCTCCTCCAGAAAATACCCAGCCTGGCAGGGTGTGGCATAGAAACCTGTGACGCCAAAAACTCACCTTAATAAAATAACCACTGAATCAGAAAATACCTTTTTAAAGGCACAGGCAAGACTCAAACTAGGAATTGAAATATACAACCATCGGGGCTGGACCCAATAGACCTCATACCGGTCCAACTGATCCTGGTACCCCAACCCCCAGAGAAAACCCTGATGAAAAATATCAGTAAAGCCACCCAGATGCTAAAAGTGAAAGTTAAAAGAGCCCCCCAGAACATTCTTTTGAACCCGGTTCAAAATTTTTACCAACTTTTGAATGAATCTCGACCCGACATAGCTGCCTCCTGCTGGCTACGCACTTCCTCCAGTCGAACCATCTTCCCTGTACCTGTCCCATGGAATGTAACCCCCTAACCCCTACAGCTCTGCAGTAGGACCCAAGCACCTCCCAGTCCATATAACTGAACCCCCAGGAAAACTGGCTAACTCTAAAAACATAACTACTAGCTCTCTTTCAACCATCCTCCCTCTCAGAAGGGCCAACTGTGACACCACCCACTCACTCAATGAGCCTGACTGATGCACTGCAAACTCCACCATCTGGGTGTATGGCACCAATTCCTACCAGTGCCTACAAGAGGATGGCCAGGGCATCTGCTGCTTGGCTTGGCCAGTACCATCATTTTTGATGTATGGAGATGAATTGCCTATAGAGCTCTCCCAAGCCAAATGAGCAATACAGGTAATTTCAATACTCTTAGGACTAGGAGTAGTCAGGAGTGCAGCAGTAGTGGGGGATTCTCTTGCAGTTGGTCAGGAAGGATTACAAACACTAGCACAGAAAACATCAAATTACTTCGAAGTAATATTGGGGGCTCTCAGCAGGTTGCAAGACCAGACAGACTCATTGGCAGAAGTGGTTTTGCAAAACAGGTGAGGATTGGACTTGCTCACCACAAGTTCAGGGAGGGATCTGTCAGGCCCTGGGGGAAGAATACTGTTTCTATGCAAACTACTCAGGAATAGTTAGGGACAAAGTAGCCCTACTGAAAGAAAAAGCCAAAGACTGTTTAAACCATGTATATCAGGCATCTGCCAAAGGAAATTACTTCCAGTATCTCCTCTCCTGGATTTTGCCATTTATGCCAGTAATAGCCTCAGTCTTTTTCCTCTTAACATTTGGGCCATGAATTCTATGGTACCTAACACAATACATCACTTCCCACTTCAATGCCTTAAAACACCAAATAATGCAACGTGTTAAATATCAGCCTTTGGGGACTATGGAAGAATCCCCATGATAGCAAGTGATGCCCCATAAAGAATTATAAAGGCATCAAAAGGGGGGAATGATAAGGGAAGTGCTGGGACCCCAACCCTGCCCTCAGCAGAAACCCACAGCTTTAGGAAAATAAACTCCCCTCAATCCCTGGTCCCTCTCTCCCCTCCTTTATCCCCTTTTCTCCATGGAATCCAGTTCAGGAAGATAAGCACCAACAATATGCCTTAAGTGTCCTACCTCAGGGATATATCAAATCTCCAGGCCTATGTCAAAATATTGTCTACAGGAAAGTAGATTATCTCCTTCTCCCACAAGACATCAAACTTGCCCATTATATGGATGATATGAAAGTGATTGGAACTAGAATGCAAGAAGTAGCAACTTCTCTAGACTTATTGGTAAGGCATTTGCATGAGAGAAGATGTGAGAAAAATCCAACAAAATACAGAGGCCTGCCACATTGGTGAAATTTCTAGGTGTCCAGTGGTGTGGGGCATATCAAGATAATCATTCTAAAGTGAATAATAAGTTGTTGCATCTAGCCCCTCCATTGATCAAAAAAGGGGCACACTGCTCAGATGGGCTCTTCAGATTTTGGAGACAATATTCCTCCTTTGGATGTGTTACTCAAGCCCATGTACCAACTGACCAGAAAATCTGGTAGTTTTGAGTAGAGAAGGGAAAAAGAGAAGGCTCTGTGACAAGTTCAGGTTGCTATGCAAGTTTCACTACCATGTGGGCCATAGGAATCAGGAGATTGAGTGGTTCTGGAAGAGTCAGTGGCAAATAGAGATGCCATTGGGAGCCTTTGGCAGACCCCATTGGATAATCACAATGCAGACCCTTAGGATTTTGGAGCAAAGCTCTACCATCCTGTGCAGATAACTACTCCCTTTTTGAGAAACAGATTTTGACCTGCTACTGAGCCTTTGTAGAGGAGGAACACTTAATCATGGGCCATCAAGTTGCCTTCCATGAGCTGGGTTACCTCTCATGAGTTGTGTATTGACTGGTGCACCAAACCATAAAGTTGGACATGAACAGCAGCACCCCATGCTAAAGTAGAAGTGGTATATATGAGATAGTGCTTGAGCAAGTCCTGAAGTCACCAGTAATTTATATGAGGAAGTGGCACAAATGCCCATGGTCACCACTACTACCAGGTTAGCTTCTCTTTCACAGCCACAGCTAGGGCCTCTTTGGGAGTTCTTAAAATCAGTGACTGAGGAAGAGAAAACTCAGGCCTGGTTTACAGATGGCTCTGCAAAATATGCAGACACCCTGAAAGTGGGAAGCAGTCCTTCATCCCCATTCTCAGATATTCTTGGTGAGAGACAATCCTTCCAGTGGGCAGAACTTGACTGTAAAATTTGTGACAATGGAGAATGAGGAAGAGGTATGTGGATAGACATTTCTGAGTAAGAAAAAAGATGAAAATATTTGTGTCACACAATGCTCACCAGAGAGTGACTTCAGCTGAGGGAAATTTTAATCAAGTGTATAAGATGTCTTGTTCTGTGGATACCAGTCAGCCTCTCACCATATTCACTCCTGTCATTGCCCAATGGGCCCATGAAGAAAGTGGCCATGGAGGTAGGGATGAAGATTATGCATGGGCTCAGCAACATGGACTTCCCCTCACCAAAGCTGACCTGGCTACAGCCACTACTGTACTACTGTACTGATAGCCTACTCTGCCATCCCCAGGTAACCACACTCAGCCCACAATATGACATCATTATCCATCATTATTCAAAGTGATCATTCTGCTACCTGGTGGCAGGTTGATTAAATTGGACCACTTCCATCTATAATGGGCAATGATTTGTTCTAACTGGAATAGATGCATACTCTAGATATTGGTTTTCCTTTCTTTAAGTAGTGCTTTTTCCAAAACTACCATCTGTGGACTTACTGAATGTCATATCCACTATCATAGTATTCCACACAGCACTGCTTCTGATCAAGGATCCACTTCACAGCAAGTGATGTCAAAGAATGTGCACATTCTCATGAAATGCACTGGTCTTAATATGTTCCCCAACATCCTGAAGCAGCTAGATTGATAGAATGGTGAAATGGCCTTTTATTGATTCAATTATGGTGCCAACTAAGTGGCAATACCTTGCAGGGCTGGGACAATGTTCTCCAGGAGGCAGTGTATGCTCTAAAACAACAACCACTCCATGGTGGTCTTTCTCTCATATCCAGGATTCACAGGTCCTGGATCAAGGGGTAGAAATGGCAGTAGCAACACTCATGATTTCCCCAAGTGACCCAGTAGGAAAAATTTTGCTTCCTTTCCTTGCAACCTTAAGCTCTGTTGGTCTACAGGTCTTAGTTCCAAAAGTAGAAGTGCTTTCCACCTAGGAACACAACAGTGATTCCATTGAACTGGAAGGTGACTGCCACCCAGTCAATTAGGGCTCCTCATGCTTCTGAATCAATAGGCAAAGAAGGGAATTACCATACAAGGTGGGTTGATTGATTCTAACTATCAAGGTGTGATAGGCCTGCCCATACCAAATGGAGGTAAAGAAGAGTTTTCCTGGGATGCAGGAGATCCACTAGGACATCTCTTAATATTACCATGACCTGTGATTAAAATCAATGGAAAATTGCAACAATTCAATCCAGGCATGTCTAACAATGGCCAAGAATCTTTAGGAATTAAGGATTTGGTCACCTAAACAGGCAAAGAACCACAGCCATCTGGGTTCTTGCTGAGGGTAAAGGGATCATAGAATGGATAGTGGAAGAAGGCAGTGATAAATATGAACTTTGAACATGTGACCAGTAACAGAAATGAGGGCTATGATGGTCATGGTTATTTCTTCCTTGTTTAGCTCTGAGTATACTTTTATGTGTACGTAAAACAAATACCTTTGTTTTCTATCCTATCCTTTCCCCTTATTACATGATAAAAGTTATATTAGGTTCATGTCATAGTATTTAAGGATGTCAAGAGAGTGAATGTTACCCAAGAATATGTACCCTATTTTGGAGGGATTTAATGTGGTTCCAGTTGCAAGAAGGACCATTTAATATTGTTAGGTGGGAAAAGATAAATATATATTTTTTATTTGTCTTTATTTAGTGATTAAGTATGGCTTATGAAGATGTGTACAGCTTCCAAGTTAACAAGGAGTGGACTCTGATGATTAGGTTAATATGTCAACTCAGCCAGGTAATGGTGTCCTGGTGTTTGGTCACACAAGTACTTGGCTACTTGCAAAACAAGGGCATTTCATGGACTTTAGTCATCAGTGAATTGATTACATATATGGCTGATTATATCTACAATAATGAATGACATCTCATACAAGTAGTTGAAGGCGTTAAAGAACAAGTGATTTCAGCATTCAGAGGGAGAATTTGCACCTTTACTTGAGGCAGCCAGGCATGCAGCCTCCTGGAGAACTCATTGAGGACCTTCATTGGATTCCCTGGCTTTTAGCCTGCCCTATGGAATTTGGACTTGTGCATCCTCATGCTCACATTAGACAATTTTATAAAATCTCATACTATTTACAAATATTTCTTGTTAGTTCTATTTCCCTTTAGAACCCTGATTAATACATCTACATTCATTCATGGAGGTTATTTGTTATGTATGTCACTTGACTAAAATAAATGGCTAGGTTGCAGTATGCTGCATTTAAGGCTGTGTTCCTAAATGATGTGATCAAAAGGGATATCCACAAACAAAGGGATCTAAAGTGGTCAAAGTACCGCTGGGAGCACTGAGCCTGAGGTGGTTTGCCCTGCCCCAGACACACAGGAGTGACATGTCATGGACAGGTCCAGAGCAGATATTACTTGGGCAATTGTGGTGTTCAGAGATGAGGGTGCACATAGGTTATCACATTATGGTCCCCAATGGGTACTGATAACACTAATATAACAGTGAAGATAACAGAAAGCAGCTCTCTGCTCCTAGTGTAAATTACAAAAATAAAGTTTCTGCTGCAAGCCTGAATCTGTTTTTCATAAGATTGAATCCCATCAGGTAGGGTCAATTCCTTGGGGTTTCAAGGCAGGAGAGGATGGATTTGTGCTGGGCTCTCTCCCTACTGACTTCTAGGACCTCAACCATAGTCCCAGGATTCAGGGACACAGGACTCAGGAGGGCAGCTCCTAGGTCATTTTTTAAATATGCTTTTTTTATTTCTGTTTTTAAAAGATCCTTAGATTACATAAATGTTACACAAAAAATAAAGTGGATTCTCATATGCCCCACTCTCTTGACCTCCACATTTTCCCACATCAACAACATCTTTCATTAGTGTGGTACATTTGCCACAATTGATGAACACATTTTGGAGCATTGCCATAAGGGATGATTATAGTTTACCTTGTAGTTTACACTTTCTCCTGCACATTTTTGCAAGTTATTATAAGATATACAATGGTTTGTTTCTGTAATTGTAATGTCATTCAGGATAATTTCAAAGTCCCAAGAATGCCCCCAAATTATATATATTTTTCCCTGTCCCTCTCTTCAGAACCTCCAGTGGCCACTGCCTCTACATCCATGATAAAAATTATTCTATTTCTAGGAAAACAATTCTACAGTAGAACATCTGTAAGTCTACTCTAGTTCTTCATCCATTCCCCAGTCCTAAAGATTCTGTGATGGTGATGTCCGTCCACCTCTAATTGAGAGGGGGCTTAGATCCCATGGGACAGATGGATAGGGCTTTCTTGCTTGCAGTTGCAGACTCTCTCTATTCCTTGAGAGGGTAAGGGTGAGTCATCATCTCTTTGTTAGTTGCCCTGGGTGAGTCCAATGAATTGGAGAGTAGGTGTTGCAAATCTGTTGAGATTCAGGGCCCAACTGACACTTGGACAGTCTAAAGGTTTAAGTCTCTTGGACATGCAACTACCAATTCTGGTACTAACTGTAGGTTCAAATAGAGGGGCAGCAGAACCATGTGTAGGGAAACCACAAATGAGTTCAACTCTATCACAATGGGGATCATAATTTCCAAAGTGGGGCCCACTTGCAGGGTGCCAAACTACTGAGCAGTCTGCCCTGCTTATAGTTTCTGGATGTCTTCAGAGCCCTCAGGAGCCCCACTATGTGAGGGAATATTTACTTCAGCAGTCAATGAGTTCCTGTTGAGATGTGCATAATTGTAACCTCTGAAATGACCTCCTGATGCACTTTGAAGTCTCTTAGCCATATAAACTAACTTGTCTTTACACTTTTCCCCATATGATCAAGGTCTTTTTTCAGTTACATTGCTAGTTTGTGGTTGATAGTAATCCTTCAGTGACAGGGAGACTCATTCCTGGGAGTCATGTCCCACCCTGGGGGGAAGGTAATGCATTTATATTCTGAGTTTTGGCTTAGAGAGAGGCCACCTTTGAGCAACAAGGAGACTCTCAGGAGGTAATGCTTAGGCACCCTGTAATACTAGGCTAGGTTTCAATTTCAGAAGTAAAGGTTCATAAGTGCAGTCATCATAATCAAGGGCCCATCAATGGTCCATCCTCTTTCAGTAGTCATTGCCCCTGTACTCAGGGGATTCTTCTGCCCCAATAGAGAATGTCACAGAGTTCTCCAGGATGGGAATTTGATATTTCTTTGGTTAATGTGTGGATCTCCACCCACTGTGCTTGAACACAATCATATGCCTTATAAGTATGCCTCATGTGAACTTCCTCCCATGCATGTCTCATCACTGACAACCTGCACCAATGATTCTCCCCTGCCACAGTTGTAATCCTTCTGTGATCCAAAACATCTTCAAAATTGAAGCCAACATAATAACTGAATACAAGAAAAAGAAAATGATAAAACAATGATGGTTTTAAAACTAGGGAATAAAATTTAAAAAAAAATTTTTAAGTTTGAAATAATAAAAAATATAAAATTAAATTTTTTTAACATTATATCTTTCATCACTGTATGATCTGTTGTCTTGTAAGTACAGTGACATTTGCTTCCATTTATTTGCCCAGTGTCTAATTTTTTTCATTTCGTCTTCAAAGAAGCTTTAGATTACAAAAAGGTTGCACACAGCTTATAGATGATTCCCATATACCCAACACCCTCTCCCTTTTCCCCTATTAATAACATTTACATGTGGATGGTACATTTGTTAGAATTTATGTACAAATACTGAATCATTGCTACTGATAATTGTCAATGATTTGCATTGTGGTTTTATATTTTGGACCATACACTTTTATAGAATTTGATGAAGTTTGACATGGTCTGTATCTATCCTTGCTGCATCATGTAGAACAATTTCATCAATGCAAATATGTCCCATGTTCTATCTATTGTATTCCTCCCTCCCTCCCCCCTCAGGATCCACAGTAACCATCAAGATTAACTCATTGAAGGACCAGATTCATAGTTACTTGCAACAACATTGAGGACTTAACATACTAGCCTGTCTTCCCCTATTAGGCACTATTTATGCTCTCAAGAGACTCCTAGTTTAAAAATTCACCACATTTTTTAAAGAGGTACCAGGGATTCAACTCAGGGCCTCATATATGGGAAGCAGGTGTTCAATCACTTGAGCTACATCCACTCCCTTAACTTTGTATTTAAATAGCTAATTTTCCTGTGATAATGTCTCACAATTGTGCATCACTTTTGAGAGTAAAGAGCAGGTCTTGAGCACATAATCTTACTTAATCTTTGCCTTGTACCCATGGTACAGGTGCCAACAACTCCAATTTCTAGACAAGGAGATGAAGGCACAGAAAGTTTGTCTTTGCATGTCAGTGCAGGAAGCCACCATCACAGCATCAGAGTGGGGAGGTGATGTGGCTGGAATGTGCCTGAGCTGGGAGGTGGTGGCCAGGGTGGGCAGCCTCCAGGCCTGTATCATGCAGCCTGCATAGGTGGCTTGGGCACAGGTGGCCAACATATTGATGTCAGTGCTATCTTTAGAAAATTAAAGATTGTCTGACCAAAATAATAATAATATAGTAATAATTACAAAAGAATCACCTTAATCAAACCAGATTTGTAAAGGATCCTAAAGGTCTGCTTAAATGAAAGCCCCAACCCTACCGGGTGACATGCTATTCTCCCACGATATCACCCTTCCAGACAGATGGCACTGTGTTGTCCAGATGAAGGTAGGAGGAGAGAAAAGCCACTGTGGAAGATGTCAAATGGCAATTGTGGCGGCCATCAACGGAGGTGCTTAGCTCTCGTTAAGACCAACTATGAGACAAGGTCCGTGGCTGGTCAAGAAGGGATCAAGGATACCCGACTTGCAGAGGAGAGCTAAGCACTTCAAGACTTGGAGCCTAATTTCACCCTGTTTATACTCTTACAAAGGCCATTTTTAAGCTCCTTGAAAAATATGCCTCATCGGGCGCTGGACTGGTTAGTCAATAACGGGCAACTGGACCCCCCCCTCCCTCTTTCTGTGGCAAAGCCGCTGGGTCAACCTAAGACAGGGTCCTGGCCAATTGCTGCCATGGTTTCCAATGACGGGTAAGATCCAGCAGCCATTTAGCACAGTCCTGACCTAAGACAGGCACAGTCCCCCCAAATATCATCGAGGCCTCTATTTCTCCCAACAGCTTAATCATAATGTTTTACAATGATGCTTTTCCTTTTTAATTGTC